>VDFB02178250.1:0-27440 GCA_007258455.2 Sequoia sempervirens | reverse complement strand
AGATGGTGTTTGTTGTCCTCTTGTTGGACTACTTCCTTGAATGCATGAGGTTGTTCTTATAGTCGATGCTGGTGTCACTTGTGGACTACTTTGCCGAGCTTGAATGGGAGTGGTAGGAGTCACAATAGTTAGAATATTTGTTGATGCTGAAACTTCATTCTCCTTTTGAGGTATACTAGCTGAAATATTGACTGCCTTCTATGCTTCCATCCCATGCTTCATCTTTCTACAAATTGTACATCTTGTCATTATAACTTTCTTTTATTGTTGATTATAGAGCTATAAGCTTTGTAATCAAGGGAAAATCATAGTTTAGTTAAAGGGGTTAGCACAATAACATTAAAAATCCATTGAAGTAACAAAGTACAAAGGAAATAAATATGAAAACAAAAAGGAACAAAGTTACCCTAAGTCTTCATTTTCCATGCTTCACCTTTGTTACACCTCCTAACTTGCAGTAAATAGAGATGCCCTCAGATTTCAAATGAGCACCTAGACTAATGACAAAGCCCTATGCAAGTGTTGAAGGATTTGTATAAAAGAAATGACCTCACAATAGACTAAAATGACAATGACTGCAAATGACCATGACAATAATCTAAGTTGACAGAATGAGCATGAGATGCCAAAATAAGAACAAAATTGCCATTTTATAAAAACTGCAATTTTGAATGAGTGTCCAGGATGAGAAGATGACAAATACCCTAGAATCAATGGCCAAGATTGAATGTTGCGGTGTGAAATAGGGTTAGGTCAAAATTAGGGCAATGATAAAGATGAAGGGTTGAGATTGAATTATAAAATAATTCAATCAAGGGCTGAAATTAAATGAGATGTCAAGAGATAAGATTTGATTTGGAAGATAAGATTGGCACAGACAAAGAGGTTGCTGGAGAAATTAAATAATAAAATTATTTAATTTAGGTGACCAATGAATAATTAAATAATAAATATATTATTTAATTATAGAGTAATGTGACAAAGGAATCATTTTGAATTAAATAATGATTTAATTCAAAATTCAAGAGAGTGGACTAAATTAAATAAATTAAATTTATTTAATTTAATGAGAGAAGAGGCTAATGAATAATTAAATAATTAAAATAATTATTTAATTATAGTGGAAAGTGGACAAAAAAATAAATAAATTAGAATCTATTTAATTTTAAAAGAAGGGGACTTAATTAGTGACGTAATTAAATAAATAAGATTTATTTATTTAATAACCAAGAAGAAATAAATGACCAAGGGGAATTAAATAAATTAAGACATTTATTTAATTAGAGGAAGACCTAGGTAATTAATGACGTATTAGATAAATAAATAACATTTATTTATTTAATAATCAAGGAGAAATAAATGACAAAAGGTGGGGTAAATAAATTAAGAAATTTATTTAATTAGAGGAAGACCTAGATAATTAATGACGTATTAGATAAATAAATAAAATTTATTTATTTAATAATCATGAGGAACAAATGACATGAATTAATTAAATAATTATGAATTATTTAATCAATAGTCGAATGTGGACCAAGGACATAATTAAATGACTTAATTATGCTAGGACGAAAGTGGTAAAAATGAAGCTTGTAGGCCTAGGTCATTTTTAGGTGTCTACATTTTTCCCCTCTTTGTCATAATGTCGTTTGTCGCATTGTGACAAAGAAAAATAAGTCAAGAATATGCCCTAGCGAAGGTACGGAGTATCCTTGCCCCCTCGGGAAATTTTCAAATTTTGGGTCGGCACCAGAAAAATTTGCAAAGGGTCCCGATAAATCAATTTGATGACCAGAAAAACAACGGCGCAGTCGGTTTCAGATTCTGACATGTTTAAAGCAACCTACGAGGAAGTCAAAGGTGTGGAAATGAGCCTCCGACATTGACTTTGGTTGAAAAATGCCATTTTGGCCTTATAAATAGGTTGACAAAGGGGTTAAAGTCAATTCACTTTTACTATTCACTTTGCGAAACTTGAGAGCTCAGAGCGAAAGGCGCAGCAGCGAGGATGGTTATTCTAGTGTCAGAGCACCGCGGGGAGATCGTGAGGACCTTCAGACGGCCAGAGGGCTCAGAGCCGGCGGTATGTACCCTAA
Organism: Sequoia sempervirens; assembly: GCA_007258455.2. Classification (NCBI taxonomy): domain Eukaryota; kingdom Viridiplantae; phylum Streptophyta; class Pinopsida; order Cupressales; family Cupressaceae; genus Sequoia; species Sequoia sempervirens. The sequence goes on along the minus strand of VDFB02178250.1, from coordinate 25,344 downwards.
ACTTACTTTGTCATTTTATCGTTTTACGTGCTTTTTCATGCTTTCTAGGGTAGTCAATGAATGCGCCGCGACGCATATGCGTTCGCGTAAGCCGCAGTTGTTTTCGTGTTCGACGCATTTGATGCGTCACGACGCAAGCGCAAAGAAAAAATGAGCCGCCTCGGCGGTTTGCGCCGCATTTGATAATTCGTGCGACGCAAGTGACTTACCAAGTCGCATTTGACCGCTCAAGTGCCGCAATCGTCATTCCGCAATGCAACTGCTTATTTGAATGTCGCAAATGTAATGACATGCCACATTCGTAATGTTGCGACGCAACCGCACAATTTCGTGACGCAAATGTCATATCGCGACGCAATTGATATTTCCTGACGCATTTGATATTTCAAACAACGCAGTTATATTTTCGCGACGCAATTGCTTATTTGCGACACACTTGCCTATTGTCTTAATAAAACTTGTTTTGATGTTTTCATGCCTTTAGTTGCTTTCCATGATGTTGTCAGTTGTCCAAAAAGTGCTGATGCATTGTTCATCTTTTTGCAGAGGCAGCTTGCCCCTATCTACACGAGAGAGACTAGACCGACCACCTTTCGGTTTGCTGATCAGCTGGGCCCACGAGAGCGGCGGCGATTGATGCGACTGGGTCTATTTTATGCTGCGTTCATGCCTGCCATTCGGGCGAACAGGGGACTATTGACTGCCTTGTGTGAGTGGTGGCACTCCGAGACCTGCTCTTTCCACCTACCGACAGGTGAGGCCACCATTACCCTGGAGGATGTCTACCGTATTCTCCAGATTCCTATTCGAGGGGAGCAGATTGTGTATGATCCACGTCATGGCGAGTAGACCTTTCGTGCGTATTATCAGGATCAGGATGCCGGACTCGGCATTCAGGGTTATGAGATCCATTGGGAGTTCTTAGCAGAGCACTATGGGCGCTTTGATGCATTTTTGGCGATGATGATCGCGGGTATCCTTATTCCTGATCGGCGAGGACATGGATTTCCGATTGGTTGGGGGGACGTCCTGGTCGGCATGAGGCGAGATAGAACAGTTTATGCATGGGGTCCTTGCCTGCTAGGGATGCTATATCACCAGCTTCACGACGTTGTATACAGGAGAGGAGAGAGTATCTCTTGCGGGACCACCCTTATGATGATTTGGGCATGGGAGCACATTGCCATATTCCGCCCTCCCATTGACAGACTGCAGCTAGCCGAGGAGATGCCCTACTCCTACTACTATGCCGACGCATTACAGCAGACTCACATGGGCAAGACAGGGTGGTGGCGGCATCGGATCGATACCATGGTGACGTTCATCTGGAGGCCCTACAGGGATTGTGAGGCATGGGATGATGAGGATGAGCATCTGAGCTTCTGCAGACAGTACATATACCTTATTGGCAGGACAGTGCAGATGTCTTTGATCATTGAGATGTACCTGCCGCAACGTGTGTTGAGACAATTTGGCGAGCAGCAGGATGTGCCCATGGGGACGGCAGAGTATGCCAAGTCGTCCAGAGAGTACGCATGGGGGACGGCCATCCCAGTGGCTTTCGTGACACAGTAGATAGATGGGTTAGTAGCCCAGGCCTGGGGGTGGAGAGGAGGAGCAGCAGATCTGGGTACGACGCCGACATATGATCTATGGTGGCAGGCATGCCGACCAGTGCCCTTGACAGATCCCGATGGTCCGGCACCACTTGACAGGAGGTCGGTTATTCCATGGGTGCCACGGGTCAGACAAGGTGGCAGAGGCAGGGATCAAGGCAGAGGCAGAGGAAGAGGCAGGGACGGAGATGGAGGGAGGGGCGGAGACGGAGAGAGGGGTGGGGATGATGGAGGTAGAGGAGGAGACGGAGGCAGGGATGGAGGCAGAGGAGGAGATGATGGCGGAGATGGGTGGAGGCGACAGCGACCTGGGCAGAGACAGGTCCGGAGGGTACGCCCACGAGTGGCGAGAGCGGCATTAGATGCCATCCTAGAGGTTGGTGAGGAGGGAGAGGGTGAGGAGCAGCCCAGATAGGAGGGAGAGGGCGAGGGGAGACATGAGGGGGAGCCAGAGGTGAGGGGACAGGAGGAGGCGGAGGGGGAGAGACAGGAGGAGGATGTGGAGTTAAGGGGAGAGGCGGAGGATGGATAAAGGAGAGGTTGGTGGATAAATGGAATGGAAAGTGGAGATGGAGGGAGGAGGAGGTGGTGGAGGGGTGGTGGTGATGGATGGATGGATGGATGAGGCCGGATGGTGGAGGGGGGGGGGAGGGAGATAATATCCACAATGGAATGGACAGTGGCCGGAGATGGACACCACAGTCGTCTTTACAGCCACCAGAGGTAGCCCTGTGTAGAGCCGATCAGCGGTTATCCACAGCCAGGATGCTAATTTCAGTTGGTGTACGTGAGTTTGCAGCCCTCGCGGCATAGGACCGGGATGGGAGACATACCGAGCTCACCGGTGAACCGACAAGCGACAGACCTTATGAGCGTGCAATGCCGCCGAAGCGACGTGGATCCCACCTTTGTCCCGGCCACGTGACGAGGGACAAAAGTAAAGCGGCATAGGTCGTGCGCTGGCAAAATGCTGTGGGTACCGGATATACCAGTTGTTCTGAGGGTCTACCCTAATAAGACATACTTCGTCACAGTCACATCATTCAAGCAGTAATAATTCCCGTCACGCCCATATCGACCGGTTCAAATAAGCAGGTTAGTACCGGGCCAGCCACTAGTAACAAATCCGTCCCCCTCTCAGAGTCCAGCCGCAGTCACTTCACAGTTCTTTACTACTGTCAGGATGATACCTTCACTCGTGGTTCCATCAGTTTCTCGGACAGAGGTTGCTACAGGACCTCCCATTGCTTCAGAGCCAGTGACAGGGCCTCAGCCACCACCACATTCTTCACCCCGAGGGGATGATGAGAGCCTGCCCTAGGGGCATATTTGTATTTTGACACACTATGTATATTATTGAGCCTGTGAGCTCCATTTTTTGGGATATCCATTGACTTTATCCTGTGACATTGTACCTTTTTGAGATGACATTATATGATGATGCAGTTTTGATGTGGCCTATATGTGTTATGTGATGCTTTTTGCTTTATGTAGTATGACATGTATGATGTTTAATTCATGTATGTCCTATGATTCCTATTTGTGATTTTGATGCCATGATGATGCAATGCATATTTATATGATTATGTTAATGATGTGTATGATGTATTTATGTAAAAGATGCAATGCTAATGATTATGTTAATGCAATGCTAATGATTATGTTAATGCAATACTTGTGCTTATGTATATGATTTAATGCCATGGATGATGTATGCCTGGATCTAATGCAATGTATATGAACATGTATGCACTTATGTTTTTGGATGTCACAGGATATCATCGTGGGATGGACGAGAGAAGGTGATGAGACTGATGAGAGAAGATGACCAGATCGAAGAAGAGAAGACATGAGCCCTATGAAAATGCATGTTAATTCCTAGACCAAATTCTTCAAAACTTGACTGTAGGACTTTTAATATTTATTGCTCTTAATCATCATTGGGAAAACTGTTGTAATGGTCAACAAACACCATGATATGACATAGATCAAGGTGTGCAAGGTCGCACCATTACCTAAGACAAAACAGTCACAGACAAGGATGATCATGACTCATACTATGAGCGTGATTGCCCCAGTCCTTTTGTCATAATCACCCACAAGCAGAAAAAGACAAGGACAGATCATGAAACGTCGTTGCTTCTCTAAATCCTGTTTCCAGGAGATCCTTGAGAAACTAGTGACATGATTGTCAAACTACAAAAATAAAGTCTCTATCATGATATGTCGTTGCTTTTCTAAATCCCAGGATCAGGACCTCGCTGAGAAGCTAGTAGTCATGCGTGTCAATTGTCATGCTACGTCGCTGCTTCTCTAAATCCTGCTTAGTGGGATCTCGCTGAAAACTAATAACATGATAAAAGATGAAAAGACAATTGTCAAGTGTTTGCCAAGTGTGTCTAGATATCCATTGTTCTGATGCCAAGATGCCATGTTTGATAATGTCGAGATGTCTGAATGTTTAAAGTTTTGATGACCTTGAAAAATGTCGAGACTTGGTGAATTCAGGAAGGACACATCCTGAATTATGCCGATGTTGAGAGAATTTGATCCCTAATGGTCATAAGGGGTTCCTCGAAATAATGCCGATGCCTAGGAAGGACTCATCCGAAGGCATAAATGACAGAGTTAGTTCTTCAGAAGGACTCATCTGAAGAGTACTGATGTCAGGGAGAGTGATCTTTTAAATGTCAAGAGAATCACTCAAAATGTTGAAATGATGATGACGACGCCTAGGAAGGACACATCCTAAGGCGTAAATGACAAAGGTTATTGTTCAGAAGGACTCATCTGAAGATTTAACCAAAATTTGACAGTTTGACCAGTTTATAATGGTTTGACTTGCTTTGACTGAGTTTGACTTGTGTTTGACTATATGCCGATATTGCCCTGATGACATGAGTGATGCACTGATGAGATCGTCATACCAAATATAATGATTGTTTTACTCTGTTTTAGGAGTTTTCCTATGTGGAAAACGATTGAAGATTTTAGACGTGTGTGCCAATGTAGTGCCATGAACCCTAATGGATTGACCTAGTGCGACCTCGGGGGCTCATCAATAGATGGCCTTGCCTACGTCATACACTCAGAGACCTCGTAGTTTGACACGACCAATGACTTTGTCTTGGTGAGCAAAGATTGCGTCATGATTTTATTTTGACAAACCTAAAAGGACTGACCTAATGTCTCAGGGACCCAAATATGAGTCTTGCCTACGTAGCAAATGCGCAGAGACAACGTAGTTCGGACAGAGACTGATTTGACATGATTGACTTTGACCAGAAATGACAGTGTGTTTGCGTTCTTCGAGTGGTCTAATGATTTTGTTCGATGTTTTCTTCAGGACGTTTTATGATTTTTAGGTCTTTCTTCAGGACTTTTTATGATGTTTTTTGATTCTTTGTTCAGGACATTTTGCGAATGTTTTTGGCTTTTTTTTTTTAAGGACTTTTTGTGATGTTTTTGGTCATTTTTCAAGACTTTTTGCCAATGTTTGTCTTTTTTTAGGACTTTTTTCCAATGTCAAGATCATGTGTGACATCCACTACAGTTTCATGATAAACATTTTGCCCCCAGTCAGGTCTAAGACTTAGCCATTCACAAGTGGTATGGATGGGATGCTGTTGACTTGGTAGGCAGACAGTCGTCAGGACTTGATGTCAATCATTTATCTACTATGACAGGTAAGGTAGGATGTGATGGCGATTTGCGGAACAACGACGAAGATACCTTTCATCCTAAGCCAAGTTTAGACCAAGTGACAGTAGATGGCAGAGCAATGATTGATTACACATGGCGCCTGTTTGCCAGGTTTTCACCATGGTACCTATCTAAAGTGCCTGTTTGCCAGGTTTTCACTATTGAACGAATTATTTTTCTCTTTACTATTTTCATGATTTTTTGATTTTTTTGGTGTCACCAAGACGCTTGTTTGCCAGGTTTTCATCAAGGTGACGATTTTTTACCATTTTTCAAGTTTTTTTGTATTTTTAGGGCTTTCAGCTTTGTCCTCTGATGCTATGCGTAGAACCTTCAGAGGTGTAAACTGTTGATGGGCTCAGTCAACTGTTCTCCATCTGGAGTTGCCAGTTGATATGCTCCAGAACCAAAAGAAGATATGATAATGTATGGACCCAGCCAGTTTGGTTCAAATTTTCCTAGCTTTTCTCTGTCTGTCTGGTTCTTGGGGTTCTGCATGAGAACCAAGTCGCCAATGTCAAACCTTCTGACCATCACCTTTTTATTATAGCTGCGACAAAGGTGGTTCTGGTATGCTTGGAGATGATTTAATGAGTTTTTTCTTCTTTCTTCCAGCATTTCTAGCTCATACAAACGTGATTGTCGGTATTCCTCTTCATTAGTTAGACCCTTCAAGGAGACCCTTAGCGAAGGAATTTTGACCTCAATGGGTAAGATGGCTTCAGCGTCGAAGACTAGAGTGAAAGGGGTGGCTCCTGTTGGCGTATGAATGCTAGTTCGGTAAGCCCACAGAGTAGGGTTAAGTTGTATGTTCCAGTCACGGCCAGCGTCATTGACAGTCTTTTTTAGGATCTTGACAATGGTTTTATTCGACGCCTGGGCTTGGCCGTTTCCTTGAGGGTAGTATGGAGATGAAAAGTGGTGTTGGATATGGAATCGTTTACATAACTCACGCATATCTTACTTTTGAACCGACGCTGTCAGTGATGATGGATCATGGATTACACCGAAAATGAGTAATTAAGGATGAATTTGATATTTGTCATTTGCATTATATGTCAATGGATGGTCAACTACCTTGTGAAACAATGCTATGCGTAATAATGAATTTGGCGGTCGCTGGACGAGGTTGGATGAATCTACCCATCGGTGGGTCGAAGTCCCCATTGCGCCGGCGCGAGAAGTGATGTGGGTCGGAGTTCTCGTGGTCAAGCATGGGACCAAGTCACTATGTATTTGACACGGCGACAAGTCCCCGACATATTCAATTGCATCTTTTTCCATTGTCGGCCAATAATACCCGAGTCTCATTACCTTCTTAGCCAGAGTAGGATCACTCGAATGAGATCCGCATATACCGTCGTGCACTTCTCGTAAGGTCGTACATGCTTCGTTGGTGTCAAGACATCTAAGGAGGGTATCATCAAAACTACGGCGGTATAGGGTGTCACTGATAATGGCATATCTTGCAGATTTCCTAATGAAGGACTCCTGGTCATTGGACAGGGTTCATGGAAGGGTTTGAGCCTTGGAGACATTCATGTCCCGATACCAAGGAGAGCTGTAATCCAACAAGCCTGCAAACCATCGACTCCTCGACACTACCTGGGCATCACCGCCTCTGGCCAAGGAACCCTCAAATTGCATTACCTTTAGGGACGTCTGAGAGAACCAATAGCAGCCTACCATGCCTACTGGTCTCCGGCCGTGTTTGTTCAAAAGAAATCGAATGAAAGTATGTTAGGAAACTGTCCACCATCCTCTTGTAGGGAAGTAACTTCTCATCCTTTGTTTCATAGTCATCATTCACTTGGTTGATTACTAACTGGGAATCCCCGAATACTAGCAATGTCTGAATTTTCCACTTTATTGCCAACTTGAGACCTATGACGAGTGCTTCATATTTAGCAATGTTATTTGTACAAGGAAAGCGATTCAAAAGACGAATTGAATCCCCTTGTGGTGTGATGAACAAGATTCCAGCACCTGAGCCATGACCAGTATGAGACCCATCAAAATACAGCTTCCATGGTGTTGTCGGTTCTGCATGAAGAATGGACTCATCGAGAAAATCAGTTACTAATGGATGAGTGGCTTGAATCGGTGCATCTGCTAGTTGATCTGCTATTACTTGCCCTTTTATTGCCTTGCGCTCAACATACTATATGTCATACTCGCTTAGGATCATGACCCATTTTGCCAATCGGCCTGTTAACGCTGCTCGACTTAATAGGTATTTCAATGGGTCGATCTTGGCAACCAGTTGTGTCTGATGATTGAGCATATAATGCCTTAGTTTTTGGGCTGCAAAGACAACCGCGAGGCATGCACATTCAATGTATGTGTAGTTCAACTCATAACCTATTAGTGTGTGGATGATGTAGTAGATTGCTCTTTCTTTCCCTTCATGATCATTTTGGGCCAGTAATGCCCCCAGTGCTGAATTAGTGGTCGAGATGTATAGAATTAATGGCCTTCCATGAATAGGTGACATGAGGACTGGTGTTGATAGCAGGTAATCTTTGATTTACTGGAAGGCCTCTTGACATTTATCTGTCCATACAAAGGGGACACCTTTGCGCAACAAGTACTGGAATGGGTGGCACTTATCTGCCAATTGAGCTATGAAACGATGAATAGATTGTACTTTGCCTTGCAGAGTTCTGAGTTCACTGATCCCTTTGGGTGGAGGCATGTCTATGATTGCTTTGACCTTTGCCGGATCGACCTCTATGCCTCTTTGGGAAACTATGTACCCCAATAGTTTACCTGACGTGACCCCAAAAACACACTTCTTAGGGTTTAGCCGAACTTTGTACTCTTCCAGTCTCTTGAAAATTTTGTCGAAAGTACCTTCAAATGATCTTTCCTTTGTTGCTGATTTGGCCATTGTGGTCATCTACATAATCCTCCATTATATTGTGCATCATGTCATGGGTTATCGTGGTCATAGCCCTCCTTGATAATGCGGCACCGCATTTTTAAGACCGGCATGACGTCATCAAGATGTAATTCCATGGGCAACGCGGAATGCCAAGTATGCCGATCCTCATGAGCTATGTGGATTTGATTATAGCCAGAGAAACCATCCATGAGGGATAGCATCTCATGTCCTGCAGTTAGGTCAACTATGATGTCAATGTTGGGCAAAGGAAAGTCGTCCTTTGGACATGCTTTATTTAGGTCTCGAAAATCTGTACATACACGGATCAACCCATTTGGCTTTGTGACCGGGACCAGATTGGAAATCCATTCAGCGTAGTCAATAGTCCTTATGAATTTGGCATCTAATAGTTTCTTTAACTCCGCCTTGACCAATAGGGCAACTTGGGGATGCATTTTGCGCAACTTCTGCTTGACTGGTTTAGCGTTAGGTAATAGTGGCAAATGATGCAGAACCAGTTCTGGGTCTAATCCTGGCATATCAGTATAAGACCATGCGAAGTTGATTTTCTGGTCAGCAAAGAATTTATGAAATTCTGGTTTCTCTTCCTCAGTCAATGATGCGGTAAATAGGACCATCTTGGGGTCTTCTGCAGTTGAAATGTTATCCTCTATTGTGTCCTCAATAAGCATAGCCGATTTTTCTTGTTGTACAGGGAGAAAGTACAGTCCTCCATCTTTGGGTGCCTCAGAGAGGTTTTCACCCGCAGATTTGTCCTTTATTTTTATTATTTTATCGTCAAGAGGTTCCTTTCGGTTTTCACCTAGAGACGTTTCATTTTTTACTTTATTTTTACTTTTGCGACTAGAGGACTGGACAGTCTCGCCGAAGTGTGCCGTGCAGTCTAAATCAATGGAAAATCCTGATTTGTGGTCCCCACTGGGTATGCCTTCTCGTAATCCCATGAATTCGGCAATGACTTCATCATTTTGGAATGTGTCCAGAACTGGCGGTCCTTGTTGGTCCCAATCGACTAATTCAGGGTAAACTAAAGAGATGCCATCATCAAGGCTAGTGAATTGGGGTGAGGATGCGGTCAACATGCAGATGGATTCGTTGATGTTGTAGATGAGGTTATCATCATCCAACTCTATATCGGAATCTAGCCAGTATTCTCCTTCACTAGTGTCATATTCGTTGTCATAATAAGGAGTGAAGGTTTGAGAGCCCTGGCTATCAATATTATCTGACACTTCGGATAGATTAGACTGAGGGGGTTCAGATGATGGTTGTTGTGTGTCATGGGAAGTGGTAGTAGGATTTTGACTGTTTGGTGCCTACTCAATTTTGAATTTTTTCCAAAATCGTTGTTCAGAGGTTAGTTCCCCTGGTTCGACAAACAAATCATCAAGACAACAGTCGCTTAGGGATCGTTCTGAGCCAAATTCCCACTCATGGGAGTCTGTTTCGGTTAGGGTTTCCCTAGTAGTCTCGACACTGTCAGAAGCATGTACTCGCTCATTGGAAAGTCCAGAGGTACGTCGATCATCATTGTCGAGTGATCCAAACCCTAATCCAAGATACTTTGGAGTTTGGAAAGTTTCTATGGGTTCCCTTCGACCAGTTTTATTTTTTCCAAGGCCACTAGTACCATCGTAGCCTTTAGCCTTCATGATGTTGTAACCCTTGCCATATTTTTGAACTGGTAATGGAGGTAATGCGACTGTATCCTTATAGATCCATCCTGTGATGTCAGCAAGGTCTTCATCACTCATGTCTCCCCACTTGATAAAAACTATATTCAGTGGAACTTTGAAAGTTTCTTGAGGTTCCATTCTGAAACAGGGCCGACCATATATCTTTCGAGGAGTGGGTATTGTAGTTATGTTGTATGCTGTATTTAGTTTAAATTCTCCGCAGCCGAGGTCCTAGATTTTGACAGTTGATTCAGTCTTAGGGTTGGTGGAAGGTGGTGGTATGGCAGAAGACGTGGATGGAGTGGATGTGGAAGATGACATGAGCATGGAAGGGTCGATGTATTTGGACGACGAGGAGCCAGGTGCTTCTCGGTTAATAGGTACTCGGTTTTCGGAGATACCCCTCAAGTTGGTACAATATTGGAAAGGGTCGGGGTCTCCGTATATAGTTACCTCTGTGCCGTCAAAAGGAAACTTGAGGCATTGGTGGTATGTCGATGGAACAACTTTTAATGCGTGGATCCACGGACGGCCAAGTAAGATGTTATATGGTAGTTCCAAATCCAGGACCTGGCAGGTTGTGTCTACAATGACCGGTCCCACTCTGATAGGGAGAGAGATAACACCTCGTGAAGAGCATTCCTCGTCATCATATGCTTTGATCACTATACTTTTCATTGGGTCTACACATGCATCAGAGAATCCAAGAGCCTTAACCAATTTGAGAGAGCATATATTCAACCCTGCTCCGCCATCTATTAAAACCCGTCTAACTTTGTGCTTGTGGACATACACTTCTATGTGTAATGCGTCGTTGTGGTTGGTTTTAGATGATGAGTAATCCTGATCCGAGAAGGTGACATGGTGTGGCGTGGTGAGATACCCCACCATAGTTTCAAACTGATTGACATCAATGTCCTTAGGGACCGACGACTCTAGGAGAGTTTTATCTAGGATTTCTTTGTGCGTAGGAGAGATACGAAGCAGCTCAAGGATAGATATTTGTGCGGGAGTCTTTCCTAGTTGGTCAATGAGGTTAAACTAACTTTTGGGTTTCCACTGTTGTGGGGTTGAGACAGGTTTTGGCTGTTTAGTAGATGAAGTTGGTTGTGATTGCTTAGCAGATTGGCCTGCTATAGTGATTTTGGCTTGTCTAGGGGGAGGTGGACCAGCTATAGTGACCTTGCCACTTCGCGTAGTAGCATTGCACTGTGGTGCTCTCTTGACCGTAATGGTATTGATGTAGTCATCATCAGTTCTGACATTATTTATTATTGGTCCACCAGAGTAATCGTACTGGGCTCGGGCGAAGTTAGCTTGGTTCTGTGAACCTGAAGTGGAAGCATTATGGGAACCATGATCCTGCAGTGGATTCTTGTGGATAGTATGGTCTGAGTTGGAGTTGAATTGCGATCCACCCACTTCGATGGTGCAATTTTTGATGAGGTCTTGTATGATTTTTTTCAGTTGTTGGCAGTTAGAGGTTGTATGCCCCTTGGCTCAATGGTATTCGCAAACTGCATTGTCATTCCACCATGCTGGTTTGAATTGTCCGGGGTCATAAGGTTTGATTTCTGGAAGTTTGATGACCCCATGCTGGATGCATTTCTTAAGGACTTCTTCAATGGGTTCACCTAAATTGGTGTATGTGCGACCCTTAGGAAATTGTCTCATTTGACGATGTTGTCCTTGACTGTTTTGACCACTTTGATTGTTTGAAGCAGTATTGGGAGGAGGTGTCAATGCCGTTGTTGGTCTGTTTTGTTGTTGGACCCCTTGCAGGGCCAATACGGGACTTGCAGTCTTGGCATCCACAACACCGTCATTTGTAACATGCTTATTCTTGACCCAATATTTGTTTTTGTCAGGGGGTGGGTTGGTGTTCGTGTTTTTGGAACCATATCTCAGTTCTCCCTTTGCGATAAGGGCTTTCTCAATTTGGACTCCCTTTTCCACTAATTCTGTGAAATTTGTGCAACAATGTATTTGTAATGCGAATTTTAGGGGTCCTATAAGTGTTTGGACAAACATGTCAACTTTTTCCCTTTCAGGAATGTCAATGTGACATCGACTAGTGAGGCTTCTCCATTTTTGAAAGAATGGAATAAATTCCTCACCCGAGTCTTCTTGCGTGAGATTACACAAGCTAGTAATAGAGGTATCCATGTCAATGTTGTAGGCATAATTTTTTATGAACCTTCATTTGAGTTCATCCCATGACTGGATATCTTTTTGCGTTGAAAACCATTCAAGGGCTTGACCTGCCAAACTTTTGGAAAAAAGTCTCATCAAGTATGTTGGTTCGTAGGCGATATCCATATAGTTGGTTTCGAATTCGTGAACATGTTCGATTGGATTTGTTTTGCCTCTATATTTCGTGAAGTTGGGTGACATGTATCCTGGCGAAAATGCAGGAATACGTAAGTTTGTGTCGAATGGGTATACATCCAGGTCATATGATATTTCTGATTTTCTTCCTGCAATGTACATGTTTTGCATAGTTTTCTCCATATCCCTCATTCTTGCTTTGAGTTCATCTATGGTAGGGTCGTTTACGTTTCCGTATATTGGATTGCCTAGCACACCATGTGTTCCCATCTGGTGTGCGTGAATGTTGGTGTGCTGTGGTGGTATGGGTTGTTGCGGTACGTATGACGTGTGTTGTTGGTATTGGAAGTTATGATTTGGTACATGTTGGTGAGTATGAATGTTGGATGAATATGTTGGTATGTGTCCCCCAGCCATGTGTGTCGTTATTTGGGGGATATTGTGAGCATGACTGTTATGGTGTGTCAATGATGTCATGGGTTGAGTTATTTGGCCACCTTGTGTAAATTGTTGGTTTTGTACAAGGGGGACGTTTGTATTTATGCCTTGGGAGGCAATGACATTTGATTGTGTTGTCGTGTTGACATTTTGTTGTTGTCCTTGGATAATGATATGTCCTGTGGCTCCTCTCGAAGGATGTTGTGAATTACTACTGAACAGATTTGTCGAAGTTGTGTTCATGGTAGTAGATGTAGTTGTCAAGGGGGGGTTGTGGTGACTTGATGATGCCCCCGTTGTATTTACTGTTGCGGTGAAAAGAGGATTGGAATAATTTTCCCATGTTGTCGAGGAGCCAAGAGTGGTTCCATCTGATTGGGGTAGTGATGTGGATGTTGTAGATGATTGTGATCCCCCAATAGATGTAGCGTTTATTGTATTGGAGATATTTGGGATGTTGGACGTGGTATGTATTGTCGTTGTGGTGTTGAGAGGAATGTTGCTCGTAGTACCTAAAAGTTGACCACTATGTGACATGTTATGTGCGTTATTGGCATTAGGGTCATGAAGTGTCAAGTTTAGCGTGCTAGTGTCGAATCCTAGTGGTAACTTGGTTCCCTCACTCAAGAGCATAGCTAAGAATCTTTCTCTGTCCCGACGGACCATAGCTTCAGCAAGTTGACAGGCCTCGGGGTCTTGTGTCAATGCCTCTATGTTTTCCTGAAGTAGTTGTCCATTCTCATCTTTTTGCAAAAATTGTTCGAATGGACTATTTGATGTGGATTGCGGTGTTATTGGAGGTTGATTGTCTAAATTGAAAAATGGATCGTGCAAGGTCCAGTTTGATTCATGCAGAGGATTGTTGACAGTAAATGGGGGGTCTTGCCTAAAGTTTTCCATTTGTCTCTTTTGTTTTTGAAGTCTGGTTTCAACCATGAACTGATTTTGCTCAAATTGGAGTGACAACTAAATGCAAATATGACACTATGTGAAGTCCTAGGTTCAAAATGATGACTTAAAATGATGACTGTTTTTGGATTTTTGTGAATAAGGTATGCAATGTGTATGCAAAGTAAGACAAGGTTATCTAAGCACTTCTAAGCTAGGACTTTGTTTTCGATTGTGACTGCTAAAGGACTTTGTTGGAAATGACAAGTTGACAAGGTCTAAATGACTAGTGAGTCTTCCTAACTAGACTTTTGAGTTGGAAGAAATCTCACAAAAGAGGACAATGACTAAAAGGAGGTTTGATAACTTGGTCTAAGAGGGTCTAATTTCGAAAACAATGTTTTTGCAAAGGTGTGCTTAAGATTTGCCTAATCCTAAGTATGCAAGTATGTACCTAGGGACAACGTAATGTTGAATGTACTAAACTAAAAGGAATGAGGTATGCAACCTATGGTGACTAATGCAAGTTTAGACAAGACTTTGAGCAATATCAAGTTTGGTTTCTAACAGAATCTTTTGGATGATAGTGTTTGACGAATGGTTGACAATTTGAAGACCTCAGGTTTCAGATGCGTTTTAACAGATCAGTTGCATCACCGAAAATCACTTGCGGTTTGACAGATGCGACTCAGTTTAGTTTCAACCTGATTTTCGTGTTGTTTTGATGGAAGTTTTGACTTTTTTTGATGAATGTTTTGTTTGAACTATGATAAGACCAGAAAACACTTGACAAACACAGCGTTTTGAATGTAACCAATCACACATCAGATAAGCACAATCCTAAAAAGGCCAATAGGCCAGGGGTTTGTATACTTGGTATAGCCCACCGATATGCCCCGGATTGGTGATAAACACATTTCCTTCTCGAGAGCGGATAGCTTAAAATTTTGGTGGCATTGGCTCCCCTCCACGGCTCATTAATGTCATTTGAGCACACCAAATTGATTCTTTGGGTAGTGACATCCAAGAATTGCTATCTCTACTCAAGGATCGATGGTGAGGTGTCTTGGTGATACTGTACCCTGCACTATACCAAGCAACAACCAATAGAACGGTTGGACACTAAGACAAGAGGTTTTTAATTCAGGCATTCTGTTCGTGGGGCGTGATCCATGCGGCGAGAGTCCCCTTTCGGATCCATCTCGTCGGAACCACGCTTGTGATTCTTGGGCTTTCCCCAAGAACCCACTTTTCTATACCGGCTGGAAGTCCCTCGGTGTCAGGGTGCTACCGGTCTGAGTCGTCCTGGGGTGAGTACTTTTTCCCACCAGGACAGGCCCAAGTTCTAGAGTCGATGCTTGTTTCTCCACCTATAGGATGCATGAATGCATAAGGAAGGATACTCCGATATACCGAATCGTTAAGGGTAATTAACAAATAAAGATGGGTCTAGTTTTCTGATCACAAGGTTTTCACCAAGTGAGAGCATACTCACCTACCATCTTGCAAGCACAATCAACCAAAGAAGACATGTGTTCTTTTTATATGCACCAAATTCAAATGTTTGCTACTCTACGAAAAACAAGCACAATGTTTGTATTCCTTCTTTGACATGCGAATCTACAAACAATGAATTAGTAGTCTCTTTAAGCAATGGTCTTCGGCACACAAATGGGGATCGCCACACGCTACAAGAAAAGATTAGTAACACAAAATAAATAAATAAAAGAAAACATTAATGACAGCAGCAAATTAAAATGGCGATAACTTGCTCAAAACTTAACAAAATTTTAAGTGGTAGATATCCATGGAAAGCTAAATGATAGACCTTCAAAACCCAGAAATTTTTTTCCACGATTCTGCACAAAAAAAATGTTATAGACAAAAGAAAACGCGGGTTTAAGAAGTAAATTAAAAAAACAACGAATAGTAAAATACCCATAACTTTCTCAAATCTCAACGAAATTTAAAACCGTTTGATGTTCTGGAAAGCTGAGAGTGAGATCTACAACCCAGAAACTGTTTGAAAATATTTTATTCGCCCATTTTTCTGTGCTCAACTGAAGGTGACGGGATTTCGTATGACGTCCTGGCTGTAACCTGCAAAACAGTGAAAAGAAAACAAAAACACACGAATTTTTCTACAAGACGTCGGGTTCACCAATGTAATCAAAGGAAAAAAATAAGATTTGTTAGATGATTAGATCAAACAACATTAAAATCCAATGAAAATAATGAAGTACAATTGAAATCAAATGAAAATACAAGAAACGATATTACCAAGCATCTCCATCTTCCATGCTTCACCTTCGTTACACCTTCTTGCTTGCTGGAAATGTATGTTGCCTTCAGATTCACCGTTCGAGCAATCTAAATGTCTAAGCCCTACAACAAGATTTGAAGGATTTGCTATGCCTATGACTCTTGCCAATGCCTATGTCTAAAACAAATGTCAATATTAATCAAATGCCTAAAACCTAATGCCAATAATGAAATACTACAATTGCCTATGACAATGAAATGTGAAGCTAAGTAAATGACTATAGTAATTACGTAAAAATGTCAAGGTCCCAAACATGAGAAGGAAATGGCATTTTATAGAAAAGGCCATTTCGAACGGATGGATGAGATAAATTAATGAAGAGACCCTAAAACAAGCGATCAGTTAACCTTAGAATCCCTAATAGTAGGGTTAGGGCAAAATCATGTCGAGCGGTCCGGAATAAATTGGATAGATGAGTGGAGAATGAGAAATTAATTAGAAAATAAAGATTTTTGAAAATCAAGAACATAAAGATTGTCTGATTTGCAAGATTCAAAAAATCAAGAAGATAAGATTTGAATTGAAGATCAAATTTGGAAAATCAAGAATGCAGATTACTTGATTTTTGGAAGATGAATACCAATTTAGATTAAAATAAAATTCAAATTATGGATTCGAGATAATAAATAATCTTTTTCAGATTATTTATCAAGAAGCCCGGCAGTTAAGTTGACATGACATTTTAAAATAATTTAATTTATTTAAAATGAAAGGAAATAATTGGCAATTAAATAATTAAAATTTAATTATTTAATTTAGAAGATAAGACAATTAATAAAATAAATTAATCAATTTATTTAATTGGATATCCCGATGGCGTATTAAATAAATAAATGTAATTCATTTATTTAATAATCAATAAAATTAAATGCGAGAAGGGAATTAAATAGAATTAAGAGAAATTTATTTAATTAAAAAAGAACTTAGGCGATTAATGGCGTATTTAATAAATAAATAAAATTTATTTTATTTAATAATCATGAAGAATAAAAGGACATGAATTAATTAAATAATTATAAATTATTTAATCGATAGTCAAATGTGGACCAAGGACATAATTAAATGTGCTTAGTATGCTAGGAGGGCGAATGTGGTAAAATGAAACTGGGGAATTTCTAGGTCATTTTAGGTGTCTGAGGGGTGTAAAAGTGCAAGAGGGGTGCAAATTCAATCCTATACAAATTTAAACCCCCTAATGTCTTCTCATTTAATTGAATAATACTAAATTATTGAATTAAATGTCATTTACATCCCCTTTTCATTAAATGAACCAATTATTTAATGAGCGTCCTATTATTCCCCATCTTGCACAATTAAAATTTAGTTTTAATTAATAAATTTATAATTTCCTCACCCATCCACTTGCATAAGGAATATTCTCCTATTTGACTCCAAAAAGGGAATTATTATTTTCAAAAAACTTTGTAACAAACTTTTAAAGTTGTTACAAAATTTGTTTGTTTGAATCATTCTCATCCATTGATGCTTTTTTTGATCAATCTATTGTTTGACTCACATTCATTGATGAGAATCATTGATCCATGTCTTCACCCTTCATTCAATATTGACCATTGATTGATCAAATTGATCTCAACCCTTGATTCTTCATTTTCTCTCCTATAAATACTTCACCATTTGGAGAGAAATAGATCCACCTTTTAAGAGTAAAGTTATGTTTCCCATTTGAATAATATTTTTATTCATACTTGCACCATTTTCAAGCTTTCTCATCTTTTCATCCATCCATAGCATCATTTTATCACATTTAGCTTAGTTGTTCAAAAATGGAGTTTGGTTAAATGCTCATTTCATCAAAGGGATTGGGAAAGGGTCATCATTCTACATTAATGTGACACCACTCCCCCAATGGGATAAGGTTTGGAGTATTATAATAGGTTTATTTTAATCTTTCATGTTGATTTCATGCTTGGTTTAATGGTTTCTTAGTTTTTGAAGCTTTCAAACATCTCATTGGGATTGTAGCTTAGAGGGTTAGATATGTCTTAAATTCATTAGGATATGGGGTATTTAACCTATACTATGATTACAATCACATTTTCATTGGAATAGGGATTTCAAAATAAGCTCTCATGTCTTCTTTTAACAATTGGAATTTATCATTGTCTACTTTAAATTAATTGCTCACAACATAGTATTTAGCAATTTCTTTGAAGTGGGGGCATATATTGGCATTATTTCATTTCATCATTGATCATTTTGGCACTAACTTATGGGTACATAATTTTTTTGATGAACTTACCCATGTTCCACCCTTTTTATGAGTGGACACATTATAGACCTAGTGTGTGTTTCTCATCCTTTGAGGCTCACCTAGTGAACAAGGGATTTTCACTAGCCCTCATGAGTATTTTGTAGTGTAGTAAATTGTATACCTTTACAATTTCACACTATATTTGCATCCCCTTAATTAATTGGACTTAATTAAGCATCTAATTGACCAAATTATGTATTCCAAAGCCTTATTGTTCTCATTTTCTGAAAGGGAAACCTATGGGTATGCTGAGGATCATGATAGGCCAAAAGTGGCAATATGATGGTATGTGTAGGGTATGTGGCTGACAACTTCTTTTTTACCCAAAATTGATGAAACAAAGGGTTTTAAGGAGATTCTAGCTTTCCACCAATATAAATTATTCTTTACTTTGAATTTAATATTTAAATAATTATTATTCTTTTTTCTATTTGAATTCACGACTAAATTTTAGATTGATAGGCTTATTGAAAAAATCTATAGCTTTCAAATTGTATTACATTTTTTTGAATCTAAAACCAAGTGTCACATGCCCATTATACTATAGAATTTTTTAAAAATATTAATTTCATGAAGTTTTTACCAAGTTAAAGTGGTCAGACATACAAGTTTTTATATTTTTTAAAAGTTGTAATAAAAAATTCATAATTAATTATTTACTTGAAAAAAATTATAGGACATGATTCCTCTACTTATATCTAAAATATTACCAAAAAATATTATCATTTTATTGTGGTTGGGGTGGTTAGACAAACACCTACTTCTTTTCCTTGAAATTTAAATACTACTTCATTGAAATTTCAAATTTCTTTCCACATAGTTTTTTTTTCTTTTTTAAATAAACCTAGTAGTTTAGTAACTATATTCAATTTTCTATAGATTCTATTCTTAAATATTTTTGAGAAAATATATAGATAACTTATTCAAATTTTCGATCAAGTTGCTTTAACTCTAATTTTTCTAAATTTTTTTGCCCTTAAGAGCCTTTTTTTCCATGATGATCTTCCACATACCCTATATTAAACAATTTCCAACATTAATTAAATCACCTTGGAAATTGAGTGTCTTGAACTTAGGTCCTAAGACCCATTTGCTCATCCCCTTTAAGTCCTAGGACCCAATTTTAATATGTTTTTAGTGGCATTTTAATGATTCGAATTCATGTTTCAAGTGTCACCTTTTGGAATCTAATTTACCAAGAAATTAAATAAACACTATAAATACCTAGTATTTTTATCAATTCAAATCTAAGAAGGCATTAGAACACACTTGATGAGATCAATCCTATAATAAAAAATACTGTCAATAGTATTAAAGATTATATTTATCAATCATCTATTATAGCAATCAAGATCACATCATCATGTCAAAGTTGATGTGTGTTTATGTCATGTTTTGGAGCTAACATTATGATGTAGGTTTTAAGAATTCAAGCATCAAATAAATCAATCAATCAAAATAATTCATGCAAGATACAAGCCTTAGAATGATGTGTTTGACTTCAATCCTCTAAGGGGAGCCATTAAGGGTTTGGTGAGTTGTAACAATATTCATTCATTCATCAATTCCTTCATTTTGTCATTATTTTGAACATTATCAAGGTTTAATTACCAAACATGGGGTTTGACTAAGGAAAACCCCCATTCACCCAAAAACAAACATTTTTCCTTTTATCTTTGTATGTGCAAATTTATAGGTGAACAAGGTTTGAAATTTGATCAAAGGAGCAATTATGGAAAGTTTAATTTATTGTCATCATTGTTGTCAAGCTACAAAAACTCACTTAGAAATTTTATTTTCAACTTTCTAACAACCAAACCTGGAGAAATCAAAATATTAGATCTGGGACCAAAGGAGTGCAAAAAATGGTTTTGGACCCTTGCACTAAGACTCATTCACCCCTGAGTGAATGATTTAGGTGCTACAAGCCTTGAAACCCACTTTTTATCACAGGTGCACACTAGTCTACCCTTCTTAGACCTACCTGCAAATTGTCATTTCTGCTTATGTTATCATAGAAATTTGCATTTCAAGTGTTAGGTCATATAATTAATTTAGTTAATGCACTTTAAATCATTCCAAAATATTCAAAATCAGTCATTTTTGTCATAAGAAAGTAGAGATCCAGAGATTCAAAATAGGGTTGACTCACCTCAAAGTTGAAAGTCAATTCTATCCTTTTGTGGTCTTCTCTCTTTATAATGAAATTAGGGAAAGGTGTATTTAAATCTTGGGTCATTTTATCATTCCACATTTATTGAATTCATTCCCCATTTTCCCTTCTTTTCAATAGCATACAAGTATCAAATTCAACACCCTCACCATACTTTCAACCCCAAGGAATCCTTGTCCTCTATGTGCTACTCATAAATATCAACCATATAAGAAGAAATCTAGCTAGTTGAACCTTTTTTCAATTTCCTTCAAGTGTTATATTTGTCAACAATATTCAAAGGGGCTCACACAAATATTCACATGGAAGCAAATGATTCTTTGTATGTAAAAGTATTACCTTGTCCTCATAAGGAAAAAATATGAAATTGTCATTTCATGCAAATTAGTATTTATGTAACTCTAAGTATGATCTATTTCTTCACATTACTACATTGGTTAATAATTTTGTGTTCAATGAATATAAAAGTGATATTAGATCTTGATTCATAGAGCTCAAGCCCCTTAAGTCTACCTTAGCATGCTTTGTATTTGACCTTAACTTGATCTCTATGCATGGCTTTCCATTTGAGGGATATTAACTTCTAGATCCTAGTTGAGCCCATGTTTCTTGGCAATGCCTTGAATCTTTATGTGAGTGATGACAATATTTTTAACTTTAAGTTATAAGACATGATAAAATCACTTCTTTATAGAGGTAGAACTTACAAGATTGAAATTGTTACATCAATTTTGTGACTACCAGGTCATGGTTTTTCCTTCACTTCAATCATTTCAAAGTCCCTAATAGTTTCATAACCATAACCTATCCACCAAAACTAATGTTTTCACCCAAGTAACTTATAAAATAAGAATTTTAAGCATCATTGATCACAAATTTTTTAGAACCTTAGGGTCCTAGCATTTTATTTGTTCTTTCTTAGCATGTTTTTGTAGCATATTCTATATATTTAGAATTATTAAAGTATTTTTAGGGGGATGGAGTTACGGAGGATGGTGGTACAGGAACCGTTTACAAGGCAGATATGCCCAGCGGTGAGATCATTGCAGTGAAAAAGCTTTGGAGAAGCCATGAAAATGCCAAAGATTACAAAGACCCAAGCTTCCTAGCAGACATAGATGTCTTAGGAATGTTAAGACATAGAAATATAGTGAGACTGTTGGCCTACTATTACAACAATGTGAGCCCAATGTTCGTCTACGAGTACATGCCAAATGGAAGCCTGGTAAAAGCCCTGCATGGAAAGGAAGCTTCACAAAACAACATGTTGGTTGATTGGGTTACAAGGTATAATATTACTGTGGGGATCGCCCAGGGATTATGCTATCTTCACCATGATTGTTTTCCCTTGGTTGTACACAGAGATGTCAAATCAAACAATATTCTCCTTCACTCCAATCTTAATGCCTGCCTTGGTGACTTTGGAGTGGTAAAGCTCGTTGAGAACAATGAACCAATGTCAACTGTTGTTGGCTCATATGGTTACATTGCTCCAGATTAGTATGTACTATACCAATTTTGATTTTCAGTTAACCAGTGTTCATAACCTGTCCCTACTCATCTTGGTTGTTTATGAAGTTCCCAATAGACAAAATGTCAGCAGGTGATCTCAATCACATGGTATAAACCCCCAATTACCATGGACCATAGGTGATACCAGCAACCCAAGCATTACAACTAATTACAAGAGGAATTTACCCCAATCTTGAAAATCTATAGAATTCAAATAGCCTCATTTTTGTGTAGCTCACTCACCTCAATCCCACAAACTACAAAGCCAAAACCCCAGTAGCATAGCTACTAGGAGATGCGGGGGTACGAGGACTGGGATAGATGAGTACATGAGTAAATGATTAAAAAGGCAACTATGTGATATATAAATGTAGTCACTAGAAATTGTGGTTATGGGGATGGGTATAGGTAAAATTGGTGTAAATGAGTAAATGATTAAGAAGACGGTTATATGATATATAAATGGAGTCAACAGAAATTATGGGTATGGGGGAGTCAATCGAATTAGAGTTCATGAGTAAATGATTAAGAAGGTTATATTATATATAAATGTAGTCATAAAAAATTGTGGGTATAGGGATGGGGATCATGGAGTTTCCTTGTAATTATGCCCTTCAGTGCCACTACTTATCTTATGCAAAAGCCTCTTCATGGATGTAGAATAGACATTTTCCATTGTCAGCAGGCAATCTTAGGGACATGGGGATTCACATACCAAGGCTGCCATATCTTTTACTTTTCCTTTAATGTTCCCTAATTACTCCTAACCACAAGAGTAATTAGTACCCAGTTCTATAAAACCATAAAAATCCAATAGCCTCATCTCTGCTTGTTCAATCACTACAAAACTGTAATAAGCCCAATAGCCTCACCTCTACATACCCTGCGAAAGGGTCTACATTGTCCAAGTATATAAATAGATTTCCTGTTTTAAATTAGTGTTAAGGTACTGATTTCCAAATCATTGTTGTTGTCATTGTGGTGTTAATGGAGCTTCTAACTGGAAAGAGGCCAATTAGGCCTTTTGAATTTGTAGAGGGAATGATCATTGTAGAGTGGGTGAGATCCAAACATGTGAGATCCAAACATGGAGTTAAGGATGGTATAAAACAAGCTCTAGATCCCAATGTTGCAGGCTCCTTCAATTCTGTAAAAGAGGAGATGATTTTAGTGCTGAGGATTGCATTGTTGTGCACTAGCAGAGTGCCAAGGGATAGGCCTTCCATGAGAGACGTGTGTAACGATGTTGGGTGAAGCAATGCCCAGAAGAAAAAGCAGTGCAAATACTAAAGATGCTCAGCATTTTCATCACCGTGAATGCAACCTGCAGATAGTTCAGTCCACTTAAATGCAGACCCCTATAATTAGTCTTCCCAATGCTGTTAATAGAGATGATCACCACCAATGAACAAAGTGAATCAGGCTATATATTATAAGATGAGAGCCTGAAGCATTACATCACCCCCCTGTAGTATCTCCATCCCCCATATTTTTTAGTTTGTAACAGTAACCTACTTTGAAGATAACAACTGTAAGAATGTATTATGTTAGTTGAAAGCTTATTTTGCCATGTATATTTGCATTATGTTAGTTGAAGCTTATTTGCATTGGTGCATGTGAGTATCTAACTGTATTCTACAGACCATCACATGGACAGTCTGATGGTTGTTTTTATGCCAAATGGCTAAGGATATATAATATATCTACTTCACATCTGAAAATTACAAATTGTTAGATTATATTGATTTGGATTTTTCTTCTTTTTCTTCGAGTTTTCAAGATCATATGAAGGCTAACCTTACTTTTGTTTATACCCTTGGATTATTTGAAGTAAAGGAAAATGGATAAATTCCAAGTACACTTTGATATTTTGAATATTCAATCAAAATATCAGGTGTACTCTCCCATTCAATGCAAATAAATGTACTCTTCCATTCAACACAACATTTTATTTACAAATTTTATGAGTATAATTTAAAATATTCATGTATAATAAATTTATACAATTATTTTTAAAAATTTATTTATTTATTTATATAAATTATTAAAAATAATGTTTATTATAAATAGTTATACAATTGTTTTTAAAAATATGCTAACACATTTATATAAATTACCATGGAAAATTACATTTATACTTATATTAAAACTAGTTTTAGCTTAACCTTAGACCATGCTCAAGACCTTTCTAAGTTGGAATGTTCACTTTAATTTTTAATATTTTTAAAATTTATTTTGATTTCATGGGTTATTTAAAAGATATAGATAGTTAAAGAATCCTTTCCTTTTTTTAAAGGTATAAGTTATCAAAAAAAATAAGGGTATTTTTCATGTTTTAACTTCTTTTTTCTTATTTCTTATTTTTAAGTTTTTTTATAAAATTGTAATAGTAAATAAATATAAACAAATAAAGATATTTAAATTATTTTAAATTAAAGAATTAAAGATAGTAATATTATGTAAAAATACTTTTTGAGATTAATCAAGGTGTAAATATTTAACATTGTGTGTAAAGATATTTTGTTGAAGATTAGATTTAATAATTTAATTTGGAGTTTTATTGTCATATATGAACTTATAATACTCTGATAGAGTGTTAAATGATTCACTTTAGATTCTACAAAAAGTATATAAATGATTCAAAAAAGGAAAAATTTGTTCAATTGATAGTTTTTTTATCAACAAGAGTGTAAATTGTATGATAAAATATTTAGACATATAATATAATAATTTAAAAAATTAAAAAAATAATATAATATAATAGTAGTAATTTAATAATACAAAACAATAATAATATAATATAATAATAAATTAATTATTGACGCTTTGGTCTAGGGCTTGGGATTCATGCCAAGGATTAGCTGTCGTGGGATAGGTTGTACCCTCCTCGCAGAGGTTTGGTTTTTGTAGGGCCTCCTTGCCTTGTTTCTTTTTCATTGTTTCTTCGTTCCCATTGTGTCGTGTTGTGGTCTCATTTTTGGTTGCCTTTGCTTCGCATGCTTGAGGCTCGGTTTTTCATTCTTTCTGTGTTTTTTTGCCCTAGTTGCCTTTAATTTTATCTATGGAGGGGGGTGCAAAACCCCCTGAACCCCCCATTAATCTCAATGGTTGCAATGATAATTCTCAAAACCTACAAAAGTCATTCTGAGAGGCGGTTTTCAAGCTGGTGTTCTTCACTCCATAGGGTGTTGGCTTCTTAGTCGAGGAAGTGTGTTGTGAGGATGGTGGGGAAGGTAAGGGTTCCTCTGAAATGCCTTTAGAATTTCATGTATATCCAAATGCTATTATGAAAGAAACTATTAATTATGGAAGAAATAAACTCAAAGATACGCAATATTTTTAGCGGTTGTAGATGTCAATAAAATGCACGCAGGAAATTTGTAGACTCTTGGTTCTCTAATGTTTGGCATAATAGTTTGGTGTTCAAGTAGTGTCTTGTAGGCTTTTGTGAAGCTTGTTTGTAACATTTTTAAGAATCATGTTGTGTGAGTTAAAAGTTTTTAACTAAACC
>VDFB02178249.1:0-21515 GCA_007258455.2 Sequoia sempervirens | reverse complement strand
AACGGGCCACCATTATACAACACAACTCCTAAGCCTATCACTATATTGATAATAATACATTTGAATGAGGTACAACTCAAGGTTTAATTAGCGATGGGTTCATGTTGGGTGACTCCTTATAGACGAGTTTCTTGGAGGGTAAAAATCAAATTCCTTCCAACGACTTAAATGTCTAAGTTTGGACAATTTAGTTTACTACAAGAATGGTTGACTCTAAAATAGTTATTTTAATATTCGCGTGGGGGGGGGAACTTAAGAATCTCTACATCCAAAATACTTAGATGTAACTGACTTATTCTTTTTGAGTGCAACTTATTATTAAATTTTTCAAATCTAGCGTGAGCCCCAAATAACATTTATTAATTGAATAATTTAAGCTTTGCATATAAGGCATTGCATAATGGGCTAGGTAGATTAAATAATTATTCTAGGTTGGGTTTCTACCCAACAACATGTTGATGATTTAATTTAAAGTGTTTTGCTAGAGGCTACTAAATCATATTAAAAAAAATCATGTAAAATAACTATTTCACAAAACATTACTCTATAGGGTATGTGCAAACTAACTGAGCAATGAGTCCAAAAAATTGGATAAGGAAATTAGCTTAAATTCGACAAAGCTATTATAATTAAGAGGGTTGAGAATATGCAATACCCATATTTTACAAAAGGGCAAGAAAAATACAACTAACAATTATTAATCCTCTCTTTACAATGACAATGTTAATATCTTAATACTTCTCTTTATAATAATATTTCCTTAATATTAACAATGTTAAACTCAAAATAAAATATCTCTTTCCTATATACAATGTATTTATTTATTTAACTAACTACTTATTCATCCCTTCTTTATATATATATATATAATTACATCAATGATGAATACTATAATTTATTAATAACAGTATTTACTTCTATCTTTTAAATTTATTTACTATAGAATGGGAAACTTCCTTTCTTTTAAAGAAAATCCGATTCTACCTAATTCTTTAGCCTTTCTTTCAAAAAACAAAATTAATCATTTTTAGTTTAGATACTTCCCTTCTTCAGGGAATGCGGGAACATATCCTTCTTTTATTTATTGTTGTCATTATTTAAATGAAAGAAGGAAATGGGATCATATTTTTATTTATCTTTGATTAGTTTATTTGATATTTTAATCAAATCTTTGAGATCAAATCTCTAATTTTCCTTTTTGATTGATTTATCTTTGTGAGCAAATATTTTTATCTATTTATTTAATTCATCTTTAGTTTATTCAAATATTTGAATTATCTTTTACCTTTGGTCTTTTAATTTTTTTTAATCTTTGATTAGTTTATTTGATATTTTAATCAAATCTTTGTGATAAATTATTTTTATTTATTTATTTATTTGATCTTTTAGTTTATTCAAATATTTGAATTATCTTTTATTTTGATTTATTTATTTGATCTTTAATTTATTTATGATAAGGATTTTTATTTCATCTTTTTTGATTTATCTTTTAATTTTTATTTATTTACTTGATTTTTAGTTTTTCTATGGTAAATATATATTTAAATCTTTGTGATTTATGTTTGATTTTTCCTTTTGATCAAATCTTTTTTATTTATTTTTTAAGTTATTTATAATAATTTTTTACTTGATTTTTAGTTTTTCTATGGTAAATATATATTTAAATCTTTGTGATTTATGTTTGATTTTTCCTTTTGATCAAATATTTTTGATTTATTTGTTAAGTTATTTATAATAAATATTTTAAATTTTTTGTGATTTATCTTTGATTTCTTTTTTGAGCAAATCTCTTTGATTTTTATTTTTTTTATTTCAACAAATCTCTTTGATTTGATTTTTTTGTTTCATCAAATCTCTTTGTTTTGATTTTTTTGTTTCGTTGATTTTGATTTTTTGTTTCATCAAATCTCTTAATCTCTTTGATTTTGATTTTTGAAAATATTTAAAAATATAATTTCAATTATATTTTATTGTGTTAAATTGAAGAAAACTAAATGATTTTCCAATATAAATTATCAAAAAATTATCCAAAAAATATATTCTTGTCTCGGGATGATATTTCAAATTATTGGTCTCCTAAATTTAAATACATATTTTAAAAATAATAATTGAACTACAAACAATATTTTATCAATATCTAGATTCATAATAGATACAAATAAAAGAAACTCACAACTGAAAGTAGAGATATACTCTTTTATTTTTTTTATACAGAACAAATAACATTTGGCAAGTAAATTGTCCTTCAAATTTAGTAAAAAAATGAAAAATCATTCCTTAAAAAAGATATTAATTTGCGTTATTTGCAATAACACAACTTTTTTTAACCAATCATTCCTTGAAAAAACCTTTTTTAACAAATCATTCCTTAAAAACTAGAGTTTGAATAATTAGGAAATGTTATAAATGCTACTGAGTTACAGTGATTGAAATGCATATTGAGTTTGGACAAAGCTTCCATGCCTATTGAATTCAATTCACACGTGGATTGGTATCAATCAATCCTACAAATAGTGAAAGGAGTAGATGCAGAGGACGATTTGTTCCTCTACATTTATGACACTATCATGGATGGTTTTAGCGTGATGCTGATAGAGACTGAAGTTGTAACACTGGAGGACATGCCTGGCCATTTATTTTCGTTCCCCGATTCAGAGGGAACATTGGATACCACACATTCCCCTAAATTTTTGGGACTCAACGCTGACCATGGGCTTTTTCCTATCTCTCGGTTTGGCCAAGATATCATCGTAGGCATCTTGGACAGCAGAATTTGGCCTGAAAGTAGTTGGTGAAATTAAGGCCGCATAGAAATCACACTTAACTCCATTTCTGATAGCCCTAAGGACTTTGGCTCTCGGTTGTAGATTTTTTAATTTATTTTTAGATGGCAATTAATAAGCAATAGTGAGAAGGACGACGAAAGTCATATCTCAAGCTCATGAATCGACCAATTCTAGAAATGTCCTACAACACAACACAAGAAGGTTCATAGGTTGGCAAAATTACTATCTACTGCCAAATTGATTACAAATGGAAAGGACTCAGTTTATTATTGCAAACAATGGACAACAGTAAGAGATGACCGGAAGAGAAGTTTCAGTGACTAAGACCAATATGAACTTCATCCATTGAATCCTTGGTTAACCCATACTATGAATTTCATACATAACAACATTATTGATACTCTATCAACAACTGAAACATCAATTTCTGAGCATAACAGGTCTGATTAGAAGCATTGTAACTAAGCTAAATAGCAAGATGATACAATTGATTACAAATTTTATCAGCCTGTTATGAAGGTAATTTAATGTCAAACTATTTGGGAGTTCTTCAATGGAAAAGCATGATTAATAACTTTCAATACATAGAAGATTCATCTACAGATTTGATTGAAAAATGACGAGTAGGACTGCACACACTAACTGGTAAGTGCAAGAAAGGAACCTGGAGTCAGTGGCCTGAATAACACTCTAAAATCTCAGTTGCAATATGCTAGCAGCACAAAATGACTGGGAAGTTGTAGATATCTCAGCCTAAAATTGAAGAGGACACCCATCAACGCAGTTGTTTCAATAATTTAACACTTGAATTTTCCGAGGGTGTTCCTTTGTGCCCGCCAGTGAGGTATGTCTAGTTGGTAATGCATTTATACACAAATTGATTCCTATAAAATGAAAATAAATGCACTTTGATGAAGATTTGACAGACCTTTGAGCAAATGATTATCTATTTTTGAGGAATTAGGGGTATTTCAAACCCATACTTTATATTCAAAAATATTTATAAACGAATGTTATTCTCATTTTAAATCCATGACCAGACATGCCAATAGCTCATTTTTCATGCAAGATTATCTAATAAATAGACCATTGCTTCATCAATTGGGACAATGGAGTCAAATATGCAAGAACCAATAATATATAACCTATTTAATTTAGAAATTGGAGGACTATTTCCATAGGGCTTTGTAGTATTAAAACTCATTGTGCCTGAAACAATAACTTCTTACCAAATCCTATGCAATTCCTTACAAATCTATAATCATATTCAAGCATTTAATCAACTCTTTGAGCTCAAGCTAAAACAAAGTCATACATTCAATGGAACAACTGAAGATAAATGAGAACATCATTGATATTTTCATTTATAACTTGTAAGAAAGATACATAGGAGAGTTTTGCTTTTGAACTAAGGTTTGTTTCAATATTAGTAGTTTCTATAAAACTAACTTAAGACTATTACATATAGAACTCATACCCAAGACAATCTATTATTCTATTCATTCATATTTTCTACAAAATGCATCTTCTGAACTTAGCTTTTCACCTAGACCATGTTAAGACCTAAAAATATGACCCTTGTAATGAGCCCTGAAATCTCTTTTATAAAATAAGGGAAGAACAAGTATCAGGATCAATTACATTTACATTTTAGTTCATTTGAAGATCATTTGCACAAAAATTTGAGACATTCCTCAGTTAGTTACATGTAATCATTGTAGAATATGGAAGACTAAAAGACCAAACTCCACATCCTTTGAATGAAGACCTTCCAGATCCTAAAAAGGAAAAGTTTGTTGCTACAATAGTATTGAATCACCTTGTCCTTATTGACCAAAGAATATTCTCTATTCATATCCCAAGCAAAAGTTTGTATACCACCTAGAAAAATCATACATGTTGTCCAAGTTAGGAAGTCTAGCACTTCTCCAACACACTAGCCCAAAAAATTTCCATATCAGCACTAAAAACAAAAAACCACAAACATGCTGAAGAGGAAGATCCTGACAAGGTGTCTATGGTGTCATCAAAAACAAAAATGGGGTAGATACATCACTCTGAATCATCAACATTAGAGTATGGTCACCCAAATCTTTCTTGTGGTGTAATTGGAGGAACCATCACCACTTCCTCTTTAGAGTCTTTAGGAGGTACTAAGAAAAGGGGATAATGGTCACACTCTAGATCAGTGTCACCTCCACTATCCTAAGGGATATCAAAAACCTCAATGGGAGAATTATGACTCCCTAGATAAGCCTTATGATACTTTCACCTTTTCTTTTCCTTCTTTTCATACTCAACCAACTCTTTCCCCTTAAAATTGACCAATTCTTTTGAAACAATCTAGCTTCTCAAGTAGTAATTGCTCCTTACACCATATTTCTTGAATTTCCTATGTGCCCTTCTACCCCTTGGTGTTTTAGGAGCTCCCTATGTCTCAATTTCATCTTCAAGATAATTTTCCTTATATTCAAGAAAACTCAATCTCCTAGACCTTCGGACCGGCTTAAGACACTTGCCTGACTTACTCATCTTCTCAATAACCAGAACAAGAAGACTCAAAAAACCATCACCAATTCTACTCTTGGAATAAACTCAATTGTCAATCTCTGAATATAAATTTTTAATGAAAAAATATCACCATCGGTCCTCATTATATCAAGCCATGCTAGTGTGATAACAATTAATACTCAAGGAAAGCTTACGCAAGCGAGCTGACAATAGTTTGCTTTGATTTTTAAATCTCAGCCATTGATCACATTTTGAGATATATCTATGGATAGTTACCATCAGTGTAATTAATCATGAAAAAGCTGAATTTAATGCTATTAATTCCTTTTCCTAATCAAAAAATCCCCAAGTAGATATACATCCATTTTGTATACTCATTCAACCATATACTTAGCATCAATTAAAACCTGTTGCGCCATAGTTACCCGCTCACTCATGGAAATTAATACACTTGCATTTTGTCACAATAGGATAGTGGGGAGTGATCTTGATTCAATTTTAGAATATTGGCCTGTCCCTCTATTGCTTTATTTTCACCTTCGACCACATATACCAATAACTATCAAAATTGATGATTGAAATCCTAGACACATGCCTAATGAATAATCTAAAAAATGGCACCATTTTTATCACAGTGCCATTTTGGCTAAATTTAGCAACATTTTATCTCCACTAGAGTCCATACGAGCCTTCAAAATATTCCACATGGTATTTTCCCGCTTGCCTGCTAAAAATCATGGGACATAATGGGCCCTTCACAGGATAGAGGGGAGTGGTCAAGATTGACCCACCTCACCTACCATCGACCACTAATTTCTTTTCTTATGAAGCAATCACTATCTCCAAAGTTTGGTGGGTCCCTCCATGAGGTGATAGATGTTGTCTTACCCGCTAGCTCATATGATTATTTTATTGAATAAGGAAAACAAACGGGCGTGCAGGGAACAACCAAGATGTGCCCACATTGTTAAATGACTATCATTCATTTCTATATGAAATTGTTCATCAATCACCAAGAGACATCAGACCCACCATGCAAAAGGTTACATGTGTAGAATGCCCACTAGCCAATGCATTCACTTTACCTTAATACATAAGACAAATGAGTATGTAGGGAGTGGTCCTAATAAAAAAATGTGTTTTTATGCCCACCGTTGATCTATCTTCAAGCTACATGTGTTGGCCCTTTGGAAGGAATGGTCTCACCATTGACATGCCACATGCCAATAGCCTGCCAACTCGTTCAAATTTTTTAATGAATAGTAAAATGAAACAAGCGTGCGAGGAATAGTCAAGATTCATCTATAATGATTGAATGGTCATCTTAAGAATGCAATCTACACATGCCACAAATGTTAATATAAAGGAAACCACTACTAGGTCGATGAGAACTTGACCCTTATGAACAAAGGATTAAGACTTAAGTCGTTAAGTATGAAAATCAAGCCCGACCCTAGGAAAAATAAACATTGAAAAGGATTAAGGTGACCGACAAACCTAACCCAAGGGCTAGTGAAAATAACAACTTTAATGGCATAAGAGGCAACTTGAATGACTGGATATTGGGAGCAATAAGTCAATTCAAAATTAGAACCCCGAGGTATTTTTTAGGCTCACGGGTCTGTTTTGAAAGGTTTTGGCAACACAAACCCTAAATTAGTTTTGAGGAACACAACCCTAAGCCAAATATGAGGTTCCAAACCAAGTATTTGCAAAATTTTAAAATGGAACCAATTTTTTTTAGGGGTTCCATTAGGGTTAACGGTATTGGGTATAGGGTATAGGGTTGAGCAATAGACCAATTTTCTACCTTTTTCTTTCATCAATGTAAAACTTAACATTAAAAAAATTCATGGCAATGCCATTAGGCTCACTATTGAGGATGTCAAAACACTTTGTAAGAAGTATTGATTAAAAAAGGCTCTTTACACTTTGTATTTTAAGCATTAGGATTTTTCCTTGTAAAATTATTTCTTATAGAGTTTCCTCAAGTTTAAATCTTTTTCAAAAGGTGAAATAATTCATACCCAAATCATTCTAATTGGATTTACCCTTGAAGATAATGTGAGTACCAAGCATATCATGTTGTATGTTTTGTGGCCATTTGGAGATGGTTGAATAAGATTGAAGGTAATGATTGAACAATGACAACCAATCACCTAGATTGCAACTTACTCTAAGAAGGGACATAGTAAAGAAGTCTTGAGCCGAATTTATGAAATGAAACAAGCAATTTTTAAGCCAAATGAGTTCAATTTTTCTTGAATTTTATTAGCTTGTGTAGTTTGGAAGGTTTGGATAAGGGTAAAATCATTCATAAAGATATAATTAAATGTCATTTATTTTGATGTTTATGTCAGTAATGGCTTTATTTACATGTATTCTAATTGTATGATTATTGGCGATTCATGCAAACTATTTAAAAAATGTTCTAAACAAGAAACAACTTCATCGAATGCGATGATTGTTTTGTATGTGCATAATGGGTGTTTGAATTCAAAGTTCTAGAACTATTTGAGAAGATCCCTAAAAGGAATATGTGTACATAGACTACACTAATGGCAGGATATGCACAAAATGGTTGTGGTATAATGAAATTTTGTCTCATGGCCTAAAATGATTGTTGGACTTGTTCACAATGAGTGGCTTGATGTGGTCCTACAACTATGTGGAAAGATTTAAATGGTAAATTAAAGAAAAAATTTGAGACCTGTTCTGCTCTTCTTCCATATGGTGGATTGGGAGGTCCTTGTAAAGGCAAGGAGGTTAACAAAGAAATAAAGAGAATTGGGTTTAAATACAATGTCTTTGTGGGGAGTTCCCTTGTTGATATGCATTTTAAATGTGGGAGTAGATGCACATCAATTCTTTGACCAAATGGTGGTGTAAGATGTCTCATGGACTGTACTGGTGGGTGAATATGTAAGTAATGGATACATAGATGAGGCTATGAAACTATTTCAAAAAGTATCTTTTTGGTTCATCAAGTCTTATGAAATGCAATGGTTTTTCGACATGCATAAAATTGGAATTTTGAGAAGGCCTTTAAGGTCTTCCAAAAAATACAACTATTAGATGTGAAGCTAAACATTGACTCATTCTCCAATGTTATCCATGTATGTGCCAACTTGGGAGATCTCTGTAGGGCTAAGGAATCCCATAAAGGCATTAGAATCAAACATCTTGTTGATGTCTTTATAGGGAGAACACTTCTTGACATGTATGCCAAGTGTGGGGTATTGAGGATTCCAACTAAGTGTTTGAAAAGATGCTCACCATGATATGCTATCCATGGATATGCCAATTATTCATCTCTTTGATGAAACAAAAATCTACCACAAGGTGGGGTGTTGTTACCTCCGTTGGTGTTCTTGCTACATGCTTGCTATACAAGGCTAGTCAAGGATGGATAATAATACTTTCATTGTTGAGTCAACATTATTGTTGCATGGTTGATCTCCTTGACCATGTAAGGCATCTAC
This sequence comes from Sequoia sempervirens, assembly GCA_007258455.2. Classification (NCBI taxonomy): domain Eukaryota; kingdom Viridiplantae; phylum Streptophyta; class Pinopsida; order Cupressales; family Cupressaceae; genus Sequoia; species Sequoia sempervirens. Next base: position 12,736 of record VDFB02178249.1, on the reverse strand, counting down.
ATGAAGCATAAGATTTGTCAACAAAATTCCAATTAAAATGCTTATGTTTGGGGAACTTTTCTAGTTACATTTTTTCTACTCCTATTTCAAGTAGTTATTATTTTCTATTTCAAAACTCAATCCTCTTCCTATTCTTGAGGAAGAGTTCACATTTATTTAATAAGTCTATTTCAATCTATGAATAATGAAACTCCTCATAGACCCTATATAGTAGGATATTTTTTCAAAGAGGAGATCTCGTTATGAGCATTATAAAAGCATTAGTAGTAGCAATAGTATTATGAATAGAATATTGTGTTACTAAACAAAGATCTTCAACAAATTTCCTATTAGATTTAGTGTAATAGTTCAGTGTAAGAATGGAATAAAGAGAATTGATTTATGACTATGATTTTTTGAAGTAAGTGTTTGAAAAATCTTGTGGAAGCAACAACTCAAGAAAGAGCCATTTGAGGTATTGCTAAACCACTTTAGTTTCAATTGTTAGAGTAGATAATGCATTGTAAATTCAATTGGTAGTTTTCAGTTATATGATTGTCAATGAATGTGTTACATTTTATGAATTATACTCTATAGCTTAATATTCAATTTCACATTTTGGAGGATTAACTAAGTTAGGACACTACAATTTAACAATTAAAAGTTATAGTCTTAAGCATTAGGTACCCATAGAAGAAGGTAGATTACATTAATTCTTTTTCCCTACTTTGTGAATCAGCAATTTATTTTGATTTCAAGCTTTCATTGTATTTGCACATGTTTATTTTCCTATACTCAATTGACGAAGGATATTTAGAATTTATGAATGCATATATTTTTCCAACACTATCTAAAGTTTTATGACACCTTGTTTGATGATTTAATGCAGCCCTCTTATGTATGATGAACTACTTAGTTAGGGATCCTTCGGTTCTCTGAGCCATGTGCATACTTGGTATCACTAGTTTAATTAGAAATTAGAGTGGCTCCACATTTTTGGTGCATCGTTGCTGAGGATGGTGCTAAGTTCAAGATTCTTTTGTGTGTTTTTCAAGAAATAATAGTGGTGAATTGTATCAACTCTTCATAGTTTAGTGTTCATGTTAAGCACTTCAATCAAGCAATAATTTATGTAAAGAATGCATCATTATTTAATCTATGATTGATTCAATTTTTTTGTAAGTGTTAATCTTCGACTTCATTCCTAACTCAATCTACCACTGAGATAATATTTGAGAATGAATGTTAGTATTGACTTCATCTACAATATCCAATTCACCAAAGGGAATCATATCTATTAAGACACTATACAACTATCAACATAAAGAATTTCTCTTACCAAATGCCTCCACTATAACAAAATTAGTAATTATACAACTCATGATTTAATTCAAATATAATATAATACCACCTATTTATAAGAGGTTTTAATAATTTCTTAAACATTAGATTAATTGGATTGTCTCATTAAACATCATCATTAATTGGTTAATCTCTCCTAGCATTCCAAAATGAATTTTCTCAACATAAGATTACTGGATTCTTTCTCAAGGAAATGTAACTATGAAGACATAAGCCATCTTCTGTAATAGATGATCAACAAATACTAACTAACTTTTGAGGGGCCTTCAAAAATTAAATTATTTTTGTTAATAAAGGTTTAAGCTATTTTACCCATTGATACAATAGACATTAATAACCCAATTTAAATTCATTTTTTTAAGTTAAATAACAACCTATTATAACTAATATTAATTGTTTGCGTGTAATATTACATCTGAAAGTTGAAAGACAAACAATTATTTTGAGAGTAGCTAAAACAATACCACCATTGAATTATTTTTGTAATTGCATTTCATCGATACAATTTTTTTATCACGAGATAACATAATTAAAGTTGCAAAATAATTGAACCTTACAACAATAAAATGTTGATATCAATAAAGAATGGAAATGCCCGATCTATTTCCATCAACAAAACAATAGAAAAATATTATGCGTTTAGAAGAGAAATCAAGCGGAGAATGCGGAGCATAAGACGATTTCCCTCAGCCGAGATGTACATCTGCTATACCGAGAGGCAATAGTGAATATCACGAAAGGATCACGCTTAGCTATCAAGTCTTCTTTTTAAGCTTGATTGGCGTACTTCCTATCGTGTTCCGTTTCAGATTCCACGATTACTCGGAACACAAAATAGACTACAGTTGTATTGTATTTGGTTTTCCACGCTTGGTCCCATCTCCATCTTTTATGTTTATTGGAGTTTCAACATCTTTGAAAAAATACATCCATTTATTTTCACCGGGTCTACGGAAAAGATTCACACTTCTAATCATCCTTTTTGGGACTCCATCTTTTGAGAAATGGTTGGACCTGCAGTATCATCAATCAAACTTCTTTGAAATCTCCTAATTGACCCATTCACAAGTCCCTCTCTAACAATAAGGAGAAGATGATTTTTTTTTAATTATTTATAATGTAAACCAAAGGGAAAAAATTTCCCATCTATTGTCCCCTTTTTCTATTGCATTCCTTGATGAAGTTCTTTAGTTTGCAGTTTGGATGTAAATCTCATTAATCTATGCATGTATTAAAACTATTTTCATCCCCTCTAAGGATATCCATTAGATTGGATAATATAATAGAGTAAATAATAGTATTGGGTTGATGCCATGAGTAGGAAAAAATATGTGTTAGAAAATGAGTAGCAAACAAAACAGTGCAAACAACAAATATAAACACCCTACACCTCAAGATTGGGAAAATGATTAACTTAGCAAAACAAAATGGAACCTTTTACCTTGTTGATTTGTCATTTGGCTGGCCCTTCAATCTTTGATGTTGTATGCTCCTTTGATGGTAAGAGATGCAAGTGTTGATTGTAAGATGAATGGAAAATGGGTGAAAGTGGATCATGCAAATGCAAATATTTGGCTAAGTATGGCTCAAGAGAAAAATTTGCAAGAGTTTGGCTAACACAATGATCTCCTCCTTAAATGAGAGAAAAGAGGGGGTATTATTAAAGAATTTTGGATTATCTAGGGAAATGGATGGTTGGGATTAAGCCAACAAAGCCAAGATATAGGGCTATGGTGAGTTGAGAACTCACAAGCCCCCACATCTTGACATGTAGTATATGAAGTGGCTTGAGAAAGATGATGTGTAAATGAGGTGGAAGGAGAGTACATAACATAGAGGTACAACATAGTACCTTGGAATTTGGACAAGATATCCTCATAAAAGAGGTCCTTTTCCCCATGTGGGTGAGAGGACATGTGAGGAATTAAAAATTACTCAAATATCCACATGGCAATGAGAGAAAAGAATTTACAATTCTTTGAAATGCATTGGAGGATTAAATGTGAATTAAAAATTCACACAGGGAATGGAGTTCCTTCTCCAAAAAGAGAAATCCTTTAATAGGGTTGACTTAGGACACATTCCATAAATGACATAGGGATTAGGTTGGCCTAATTAAGTGATTAAGGTTGTGCAAGTACCTGATTAGAAAAATTAATGACATATTAGAGGCAAGTGTGAGAAGGGAAAGAGGTCACATGTGACTTGATGTGACAAGTCAAAGATTACATGGGGAAGAGAAAAAATAATTTAATATTCCTTAGAAGGATAAATTGAATTAAAAATTCCTTGAGAGGTTGATTAAGCTAGTTAATGAAGGATTAGAGGAGGGTTAGGTGGCTAAGAGAGATTAGAGGCCAACTTACAAAAGTTGGAGGATGTGACACATATTAATCAAGGATTAGGCATATGCACATCCCTAATGATGAGATTAGGAGAATAATTAGGATTAAGAAAGGGATGTGACATGTGAGGAATTAAATAAATGCCATATTTGGGTATGTCTTGAGGATCATGATATGGAGCCCAAAGTGGCAATATTATGGGTGTTGTAGGGTATGTGAATTTTGTGACTTTTTTAACAAAATTAATGAAATGAAAGGGTTTTTTAAAGGAGATTCTCAGATTTCCACCAATATAAATTATTCTTTAATTTGAATTTAATAAATAATTATTATTTATTTTCTATTAGAATTATGACTAAAGTCGTCGATGGTGATTGAAAAAAATCTATAACTTTCAAGCGGTTAACATTTTTTGAATTTGAAACATCGTCATTATATGCTTCACATAATATAGGATTAAAAAATAAAAAAATAAATTTCATGAAGTTTTGACCAAGTTAAGGTGAATTGGACATGCAGGGATTTTATATTTTTTAAATTTATGTAAAAAATTCATAATTAATTATTGTTACTTGGAAAAAAATTGCAAAAAATATGCATCACATTTGGACATGGAGTCCTCTACCTATATAAATATTATAAAATTTATTATCATTTTATTATGGTTAGGGTGGTGGGAGCAGAGACACCTACTTCTTATTTTTCACGAAATTTAAGTATTGCAGCCCACTGAAATTTCAAATTAAATAGATTTTATTTATTTTTAAATAAACCTAGTATTTTAGAAACTACATTCAATTTTCTAGATTCTGTTCTTACATATTTTTGAAATAATATAGATAACTTATTCAAATTTTTACGTCAAGTTTCCTAACACTGATTTTTCTAAATTTTTTGCCACTTAAGGGCCTATTTTTTCCATGATGATCCACTTCATACCCATATTTATTTAATTCATTTGATGAAAAGGAGGATTAAAGAGGTAAGGTATTTATTTATGAATTAAATACCTTAGGGATTAGAAGAACTTTAGAGGTATTAATTAAATAATAGTGATATTACTTAATTAATGCATATAAGGGAATGTTTAGATGAAAATGGATAAATTTGGATAAATTAAGTGTCCAAATTTAGGTTTCTACAGATGCTAAGAAAAAAAATATTAGAAATTTTGTTCCAATGGAGTTTTAGATGGTTTTTCAAGCAATAAGAAGATTGTAATAAATATTTTGTCTTAAAGTAGTTTTATAGGTTGAATCTCTTTGTTGCAAAATTCTATCACTTTAATGACTTCAAATAAATTTTGGTATTCATGGTTGATGCTACCCTCAAAATACATTATCTCAATCATTTAGATTGCAGGGTTTATATCCTTGTTACAAATGATCTAATAAGCTCTACCTTTCCTTGATTTGCAATGTCATTGCATTATCTAATATGACATTATTACTAAATAGACACATTCTATATGTATTTTTTGGTAGTTCAACAAGATATATGGTGTCTTTTTGGCATAACTACACCTTGGTTTTATTATTTTGGAATGTTCACAAAGATGAAGGGCCAAAAGTGGACAAAATATATTTATGAGTGAAAATAATGAATAACATGGTCATGTTATAGAAACCATAATGTGAGATTACATTCTAGTTTGGTAGTGCCAAGACAAAGGTCTAATCACTACCTAGCCTAAAAGAGAATGTTCTCACATTTGAACCTACATAGTACACAAAAGGAATGTTTTTGACTCATTGTTTCCCTTCTTTTAAAGAACATGATTATGATATTCAATGAGCATGCTTCAGGTTATTTTAAGTAGATTCATTGAAGGAATCATGACATAACAACATGAAAAAGGTAATTTTATTATTTTTTTAACAATTTTAGTTAAAATGGTTTTTTATTTGCATTTATGTTGATTTGGTATTTTTTTAATTTTTAATGAATTTCAACCTCTCAACACCTCTAAAACCTCGTCCACTAAATTAAATGTGGTGGAAATTATGTTGAAGAGAATGCATGAGATATCCCCCCTCAAATTCTTTTTTCAATTCTGAAGCATCATCCTACAACACAAGAAGTTTTTAAAGGGAAAATTAAACATAATTAAATAAAAGTTCAAACATTAGTACACACCCTAAAATATTAAAATTCAAAATGCATGCATTAACAAGCTCCTACAACATCACTGGAGTATTTAATTCTCACATAAATTTAGTCAATGTACAAGAAAATTCATGGAAAAATTATAGAGAAAATCCTCAACAGTATTATTTGACAAAACTTTTAGATAAAGTGGTGAAACAAAAGTAAAATATAAAAATATATTCATAGCGTGTCATTTATACACCCTAAAATTGACCAGCCTATTGATATAAGTTATAAAAGATTCCTAATTCAATCATACCAACAATAAAAAATAACTTTTGAGATGGGTGATAGATGGATTTTTACTATCCCCTAGGTAATAACAATGAGGCACCTGTCCCAATATTTCTTGAGGAAAATCTATTGTGAGTTTATCCTTAGTAAAATTTCAAATTATTTAAATATGCATAATTTTAAGGATAAATAGTTAGCTTTAACATCTATTTAACATGTTTATCTATTTAAAGCATCCATGCGTCACTCATCTAGTAGTTCTAGCTCATTCAATCGTGATACCCAATATTCTTCATCTGTGATGAGATTCTGTAATGATATTCTTAGGGATGGGAGCTCAATCTCAATGGGGAGGATGGCTTTTGATCCGTAGACTAGAGAGAAAGGGGTTGCACCTGTTGGTGTGTGGATACTTGTTTGGTAGGCCCATAATATGGGATTCAGCTGTAAATGCCAGTCATGAACAACATCATTAACTGTCTTCTTGAGAATTTTTAGGATGGTCTTATTTGTAGCCTCAACTTGGTGGTTTCCTTGTGGGTAGTATGGGGTGGAAAAGTGATGTTGGATATTGAATTTTTGGCATAGGTCATGAATGTCTTGGTTTTTGAAAGGTGTTCTGTTATCTGAGATAATGGATTGAGGGACACCATAGCAGAAAATTAGGTAGTTTAGGATGGACTTGGATATCTACTTTCCTATGATATAGGTCATGTGAATGGCTTCCACCCACTTCGTTAAGTACTTTGTGGCGACGATGATGAACTTATGTCCACTAGATGAGGTGGGGGCAATTTTTCCAATGAGATTGAGCCCCCATTGTGAAAAGCACAAAGGTGTAATGGTTGGGTGGAGCTCTGTAGCTGGTGCATGGATGAGATCCCCATGTTGAAACTGCAAGCATTTTTAGACATAGTCGTGAGCTTCCTTCTCCATTGTAGGCTAGTAGTACCCAGTCCTCAACAGTTTCTTAGCCAAGGTCATACCACTCGAATGTGACCCACAAATGTTGTTGTGTACCTTAGTTAAAGTGGTCAAATCTTCCTCAACGCTAAGGCATCGTAAAAGAGTTCCTTCAATGCTTCTACAATATAGGGTATCTCATAAGGTGAAAAAATGGGATGACTTCTTGACAAATGCTCTTTTGAGGTTTGGGGTTATATCTATGGGGAGGACTCCTATTCTCAAGTAGGTGTATATATCATGATACCAGGGATCACCAAGACCAATGATTTCACACACAAATTTAGACTCTGGTACCTTGAATGTTGGTATGAGAAGCTGCTCTACAAGGAATTATTGCTTTGAGACATTGCATGGGACATATAGTAGTGATCCAATCATTTCCATAGCATTTGTTGCTCTATTATTTACTTTGGGTATTTGCTCGAACGTGACATCAATGAAGAACTCTTTGAGGCTTTCCACCAATTTCTTGTATGGAGTCAACTTGTCATTCTTCGTTTGGTACTCATCATTCAATTGGTTGATAATAATCTATGAATCTCTATAGACTTTGAGTGTAATGATGTACCACTGCACTACTATCATAAGCCCTATAACAAGAGCCTCATATTTTGCAATATTATTTGTGCAAGGAAATGACAGCTTATATGATTTAGGTATGCAATCTCCTTGTGGCGTGATGAAGAAAATTATAGCTCTTGACTCATGTTGTGTATAGAATCCATCAAAGTACATTTTCCAGTGATCTACTACACTTAGGTTGAAGATTGATTCATCAGGGAACTCTAATACAAGTGGATTCTTTTAGTATATCAGTGCTTCTGCCAGGTGATCTGAAATTGCTTGTCCTCTACTGGCTTTTTGTTCCACATACTCAATGTCATGCTCTGTCAGGATCATAGCCCATTTATCCCTTCACCTTGTGAACATTGCTTTAGAAAGAAGATACTTGAGGGGGTCTATCTTTGCGATGTGTTTTATCTGATGTGCTAGCATGTAATGTCTAAATTTATGTGCAACGGACATGACTACCAAGAAATCCTTCTCAATGGATGTGTAATTCAGTTCATGTCCCACCATGGTTCGAATAATGTAATAAATAGTTCTCTCTACCATTTTCATCATGTTGTGCTAAGAAAGTGTTGAGAGCTACTGTTGTCATCGATATATATAGGATCAAGGGTTTTCCTGGAATTGGTGGCATGAGAACTGGTGGTGTAAGAAAGTACTCGATCTTATTGAAAGCCTAGTCACATTTCTCATCCCATTTGTATGTTACCCCCTTGTGGAGTAGATGAGAATATGGGATGGCCTTATCTGCTAGTTTTGCTATGAATCGACAGATGGACTTGAGTCTTCCTTGTAACCCTCTTAGTTGTTTCAATATCTTTGGTGCCTCCATTTCAAGGATTACTTTGACCTTAGCAGGATCTATGTCAAACCCTCTCATAGACACAATATAATGAAGGAGCTTTCTTGACTGTACTTCAAAGACACTTTTTTGAATTGAGTCCAACTTTGTATTCCTCCAGCTTGTCAAAGATGGAGCTCAATGCCACTATGTGATCTCAATGCTTCTTTGATTTAGCTAGTATGTCCTCCACACAATCCTCCATAGTTTTGTGGATTATTTTAGGGAAGATTAGTGTCATGGCCCATTGATAGGTATCCCCTACATTTTCAACTTGAAGGGCATCATATTCCAACAATATGTCCCCCATGGACAAGTGAAGGCCATTTTATGTTGGTCATCTTTGGCTATCATGATCTGATTATACCCTAAGAATATATCCATTAATGGTAGAATCTCATGTCCTATCATCATATCCAAAATCATGTTAATGTTTGGCAATGGGAATTCATCCTTGGGACATGCTTTGTTGAGATCTTTGAAGTTCGTGTAGATGCAGATGCCCCTAGTGGGCTTTAAGAAATGTACAATATTTGAGACCCACTTTGGATAATCAATCAACCACATGAATCCTACATCCAGGAGCTTTTGTAATTCCATTTTGACCAATAATGCTATTTCTGGATGCATCTTTCTTAACTTTTGTCTCACTAGCTTTGCTTTGGGATATATAGCTAGATGGTGCACCATAACTTCTGGATCAAGGCTAGGCATGTCGGCATAGGTCCATGCAAATTTTATCTTTCTTTCTTTTATGAATGTAGCTAGGATCTCCTCTTCTTTTGTCAAGATTGATTCTGCATAAAAGGTGATGTGTGGCATTTCTTCTATTCCTAGGTTGACAAGATTGCCTCTGCTAAAACTATTGACTTCTCATAATGAATAGCACTGAGAGGAAGATTGAATCCCTCGTCCTCTAGAACCTCAGAGAGGTTTTCACCATTGGATGAGTCCTTTATTTTTATTGTTTTTTAGGTATGAGAGTGCCATAGTGTGGTTTTCACTCAAAGACCTAGAGATTATTCTCAGATTTTTGCTTTTGTGACTAAGGGATTCAATCGTCTCCCCATAGTAGGCATGTGTATCTAGCATGATGTCAAACTTGGCCTTGTGATCTCCATTTGGTATAGTGTCTTGAAATCCCATGAATTCTGAGAGCACCTCATCATTTTCAAATGTGTCCAAAATTGGTGGTCCTCATTGGTCGTAATTAATGAGTTGGGGATAGACTAAGTTTATTTCATTGGTTTGGTTGTTTGACTCAAAGGATAGGGTACTAATCATGAGAAGGGAGGAATCCTTGAATAGCATGGGTGGATCAATTATGGGATCCTCATCACTACTGCACACATCGTTATGTCAAAGGTAAACTTATATATGACTCCACCTATGGATACTGGTAACTGAAGAGCGGATGCTGATAACTGAGGAGAAAATACTAGTAACTGAGGAGGAGTTTTGACCTTTTTAATCAGGGTTTCTTTGTCAAGTATTGTCACCTTTAGAGGGGTACATCTATGGCCAATATTTCTTATACGCTTCTTAGCGACAATGGGTTTTAATAGGTCATCATTTTTCCCAAGTTTCTTATTCTTGTTGTAGCCCATGCTAAGCATCATTTGTAGTCCTTTGCTACTCTCATCCATGGAAAGATCAGGAATAGGCCTTTCATCTTGATATAGGAGACTTGATATATCTTCTACCACTTCCTAACTTAGATCCCCCCAACACCTGAATCTAGAGGGGTCTTCTTTGAAGGTTTGGGATGATGTTTCAGCTAGTTGGTGTTGCCCACGAGACCTAGGAGATTGAGGTAACTCTCCTACTATGAAAGCACTCTTTTTCATTTTGTAATCCCCACACCCATTGTCTTGGATTATAAATTTTATTTTAGAGATACCAAGAATGGTGGGTGTCTTTGTCTTAGAGGTGGAGGCTAAGGTAGTTGGGTCTACATATGGAGTTGTAGGGCCTTCGTCGTTCTTTGTGACTTAGGGGATTTTGCTATATTTAGCTTCCAGATTCTTACAGTAATAAAATGGCTCAGGATCCCCATGGATGGTGACCTCTTGACCTTGATAAGGAAACTTGATGCATTGGTGGAAGGTGGATGCCACAACTTGCATCCCATGGATCCATAAGTGCCCCAGAAGGATATTGTATGGTAATTAAAGGTCTAGGACCTAGCATGTGGTTTCCATAATGGCTATCCCTACTTGAATAGGGAGTTGGATAGTGCCCTGAGACACTCTTTCCTAATCATCATATGCCCTAATTGTTATGCCTTTCCCTTTTTCAATGGCATCCTCGAAGAACCCCAAACTTCTTATTAGCTTAAGAGTGCAAATGTTTAGACCTGCACCTCCATCCACTAGGACTCTTTTGATCTTATTTTTATGGATGGAAACTTTGAGATGGAGTGCATGGTTATGAGATGGTTGGGTTGGGAGATCTTGATCAGAGAATATCAAGAGATGAGGTGAGGTATGTGTCTGATCATAGCTTGAAACTGATCCGCATCAAGATCAATAGGGATAGTGGATGAAGCCAATGCTTCCTCTAGGATTTTTCTATGAGTGGGTGATACTTTCAACAACTCCATGATGGAGATCTAAGTGGGGGTTCTTTTTAGCTATTCTAAGAAATTATAGGCATTGGGAATGGATTTTGGATTAGGGTTGGTGCCCTAGATGGTTGGGATGGCCCAACAATGGTAACTTTTCTGCCACGTGTGGTGAATCCACAATTAGCTTTGGCTCCCTTGAAATTAATAACAGTGACCACTTCATTGAAGGATACAACAACATGGTCGTAAACATGGTTGAAATTGCCATACCTAGTCTTCCCTTTATTGTTCCCTTTAGTATGATCCAACATCGAATTTGTGTATATCTTGAGATCTTGGTTTCCCGCAGACTGTTCAATGTTTATGACTTTGTCATCGATGAGGTCTTGGATCAAATATTTCAATGTCATACAATTGGTCATTATGTGCCCCTTGATTTTCTAAAAATCACAAAGGTGATTCTTATTGTACCATGGTGGTTTCACTTGGGGCTCTTGATAATGATCATAAACAATAATTTTGATGAGATTCTCATTTACCAACTTCTTCATGATGAATTCAACTGATTCCCCGAGGGCCATGTATTTCTGTTTTGGGGGATATTATTTGTTTTGTGGGGGTGGTTCCCCTTGATTATTCAGATTGTTGACTTGATTATTGGGTGTTTGATATGATACCTCGTTGGATTGTGTGTTGTTTTGATTGTTTCCTTGTAGTTTTTGGTATGTTTGCATGTTTTATTTTGGAGAACTGATTATGAACTTAACATCCACCACACCATCATTTGTGACATTTTTTTTCTTTTCCCACATGTGATATTTTTCATTATAATTGGTAGATGGTTGGTTGTCTTGGTATTCTTGGTGCATTGATATCCCCCCTTGTGCAATAAGGGATCTTTCGATGTTGTGTGCCTTGGGGATCAATTGGTTGTATGTGGTGATGCATTGCATTTGTAGATGAAAAGACAAGGTCTTTTCAAGGTTAGCAATGATAGTGCATATTTGTTGTTCTTCTAGCATGCTCCATTTTCTCTTGTTGGCCTTAGATTACCATCATTGTAGGAAGGATGCAAATGACTCTACCTTAGCTTGTTTGAGAGCATATAGTTCCTCTAGACTCACATCCATACCTATGTTGAAGGAATACTTCTATATGATTGCATCTACAATCTCTTGAAACTTTTTTATTCTAGGAGGAAGGTGAGAGAACCATTCTATTGCTAGTCTAGCCAGACTTCAAGGGAACCACTACATAAGATAAGTTTCATCATATGCTACCTCCATACAATGCACCTGGAATTCCCTGATGTGATCTTTAGGGTTTCCTGTCCCATGATATTTGTTGAATTTGTGGATTTCAAATCCTTTTGGGAATGGCACCATTGTGATACTTCTGTCAAAAGGATATGGGTACAAATTTCTTGGTGTTTTTGTAGTCTTTCCTGGTTGAAGGTCTAACACTTATTGTGAGAGAAACTTGATTTGTTCCAACACATTGTTTTGTTGATCAGGTGGTGGGATGAATGTATTTTGGGGTGGTCTATTCGCTTGAGCAGGAGGTGGGGTGTTTTGCATGTTTGTGTGGGTTTTTTGCAAGCTTTACTACCTAATCAATGGTTACTGGTACACTTGCAGTTGCTATTGTACCAACAACACTTGTTGTTGGTCTTGCTATTGTTTGGCCAACAATGCTTGTTGTTGGGCTAATTGTTGAGCTACTTCT
>VDFB02178247.1:0-13742 GCA_007258455.2 Sequoia sempervirens | reverse complement strand
AGAAGCTGCATTACGGAGGAATGCTCATGTCGAGGAAGAGCGCATCCCAGAAGATGGTAATGATGAATACATACTCCTTGAGCCCTTAAACAATGATGCACTAGATTTTCCAGATTGGGAGAGGAGCTCCTTCTCCATTTACAACAATAGTGACCAGGAGGAAACAAGTGGGCGCCCTGAGGAGATACATGAACAACAAAAGGAAGAAGATAAAGGTGGAGGTGTTTTGATGGCTGCCAACAAATACGACGAGCTTAGTCAACCATGGGCTACAACTGAGTGTCCTTTTGCCTCAATCCTTGCAGATTTTCCTTCACAACCAGAGAGATGCAATGAGATAGATTCATGCATGTCATCATCCTATGACATTGAACATCATAAAAAAGAGGTTGATACTTGGGGAAGGAGACAAAACAACATGCTGCCCCTTGAGGATAGCAACCAAGTGGATCCCAAGTTTGCAAATGATCAATATGGAGAAGTATTTCTTTTTGAAGAATTGCCAACCGGGGTTGTAGGTCCCATTGGTGGATTGGAAGAGCTGTTTGCTGCCCCATCCTCCCAACCTTATGCTAGCTTAATGTCTGAAATGCTGCACCCTCCATCGTGCCCGCCCGAGGCTGCCAATGCAATGACCAAGGATGTTGTGCTTGCTCTCGACTATCTAACGCTGCCACCTCCGTGTGATGACATCCAGGTTTTATCCTTCCTTGCCCCTATCATTTCTCATAATTGCACTTATTATTTTGATTATGGGAATAAGGGAAAACGAACATGTTTATGGATTGACCATGGGTTTGGCGAGCCTCCTCAATTGCTGATTTTTCATGATGACGTGATTGAACTTGAGTGCTGCAACATTGAATTTCTTTCTTCAGAATATAAAGACAAGTTTGCATGGTTAAGAATGATAACGATTACCTGTTTGCTCGTGCATGCATTACAAAATCCAATGAATGTTAATGTTGGTTTGTCTTGCCTGAACATAGTTCATTGTAAATATCTTTGTACATAGCCCGTTTTGAGTAGTGAAGGTTTCCTGTAAATACTCCGCTTTTCCGCTTTCCTGCTTTCCTTAGGTTAGTTGGTGTGTGTAGGTTGCTCGCTTTGTAGGTTGTTTTCCTTTTGTTTTCTTTTGCTTTTTTGCTGCTTTGCTCGGGGTCCCTTTTCTTTTAGCTGGGCACATCTATGCACACAACAACCATACTTATTGCCTTGGGTTGTTCTACGTATTTCTTTGTCAAACTCTAATCAAATCTTTAGAGTGGATGGTGAAGGTCTTTTGTTAGTGTCAAGCAATCTGGGTGTTTAATTCAAAGAGGATAAGTTGTTGGTTTAGTCTGACTTTGACGTATTCTGAAATCTTATAGCTCTTACACATCTTAAGAATTCGACGGTCACTGTAGGGCCTTTTGTGAAGTCCAGTTAAGTGAAAAATCTAAAATTCTGCTCCATCACCACTGTGATTCTTAGCCCTGAGCGTGAGCTTCAATGCTTGTGGGTTGAAATAAAAGAGCTGAAAATAGAAAATAAAGAAATAAAGAAAACGCTGAAAATTAAAAGAAAGGAAAATTCAACTTTTCAGGGGTATCCGAGCAACTCTACCGGGGCTATGGACGCCCGACAGACAGTAGAGCAATGTTCGAGAGAAGCACAACGATAACCTCGTCAAGGCTATGGACGCCTGACTGGCAGTGAGGCAATGTCCCAGATGCTTTTGGAGTTAGAATAAACTACGTAGCTTAACTGAACGAAGCTTGGGTTCCTGTAGCAACTGAAGAATGAGAATTAACACAATTGCACACACTTGGATTTTCAGCATACTGAAGGTTAGCTTGGCTAATAGTTTTCATCCTTTGGTTGGGCGTCTGGTCTGTTTGCTCTAGCGTGAAAGTTAGAACCAGAGATTCGAGGTTCGTGATTCCAATTTGTCATCAAAATGCTCTAGAGCATTTCCCTAGCGAGTCGCCATTTGTTGTGCATGTTTTGCACACACGCCCCGCCGTAGGCAGGGACGCCCTTTTTTTCGCCCCTGACAGGCTGTTGTGCTCCTGTCTTGTTTTGTGTGCCCCATTTCCAAGCCCAAATTGGTCATGTGCCTTCAAATAATCAAACCCCCTACCCAAATTCACTTGCTTCGGGTATTCAAATTTACGAAGAAATAAAGTCCCCCATCCCCTTTCTGCCTTTTGTCTTGCTTTGGCTGTTTCGAAAACATCCGTGGACCCCTGTCGGTCCAGTTTCCACATTTTTAGCTTTGGGAACAACTTTTTGGTGGATTTGGGATGTGTTTGGGGTGTTTCAATGAACTGTCAAGGTTTTGTCAACGTTATATTAAGTTTCAATGGTTTCGGAACTTTCCCTCTGGAATTCCCTTCCTCCTTAGCTATTTGGAAACATCCGTGGACCCCCGTCACTCCCGTTTCCTCATTTTTGACTTTGGGGTCACCCTTTTTTGGATCTAGGATGTGTTTGAAGTACATAAATGAACTGCCAAGGTTTCATTGACCTTCCGTTAAGTTTCGATGGTTTCAGAACTTTCCCTCCGGAATTCCCTTCCTCCTTGGTTGTTTGGAAACATTCGTGGACCCCCGTCGCCCCCGTTTCCTCATTTTTGACTTTGGGGTCACCCTTTTTTGGATCTAGGATGTGTTTGAAGTACATAAATGAACTGCCAAGGTTTCGTTGACCTTCCGTTAAGTATCGATGGTTTCAGAACTTTCCCTCCGGAATTCCCTTCCTCCTTGGCTGTTTGGAAACATCCGTGGACCCCCGTCGCTCCCGTTTCCTCATTTTTGGCTTTGGGGTCACCATTTTTTGGATCTAGGATGTGTTTGATGTACGTAAATGAACTGCCAAGATTTCTTCAAAGTTTGGTTGAGTTTCGATGGTTTGAGAACTTTCCCTCTGGAATTCCCTTCCTCCTTGGCTATTTGGAAACATCCGTGGACCCCCGTCACCCCCATTTCCTCATTTTTGACTTTGGGGTCACCCTTTTTTTGGATTTGGGATGTGTTTGATGTGCTTAAATGAACTCACGGTTTTGCGAAAGAGCTGGTTTATCCTTTGAGCTGGCGGAACTTCCACGGGAGCCGGCTTTCTGAAGCCCGTTCTATGATTGCTTTTGTTCCATTTGCTCGAGTTTGGTTACCGCTTCGTTTCCAAATTCTCCGGCTGTTCATATTCGTCATGATGAACTTCCGATTGCCGGCCTTTCCTGCAATTGTCTGCCCTCGAGCATTGCTTTCGAAATCATCCTTTGTTTTAACATCCAGATTCGCTTTCCCCTGGTTGGCGGAGCTCATTCATTACCAGATTCCCGACTTTCTTCATTGCCTCACCGGGCGCCGTGACCTTTGAAGACGATTAATGTTTATGGTCCAAATGAGTTCCAAATATGAATATCAAGATCTTTTGATGATGCATGGATAGATCTAATGTGGAAATTTGTAGTTTGATTGACATTTTCCTTAACTCGTATAGCCTGCACTGTATACTTCGTGTTTGGCAGAGTCAAGAAGCCTTCCCTCGTAGGTCTATCGAAGAGGCCCATTGAGAGAGTTGTCCTACCTTTTTCTAGATGATGATGATTTCTAAGGAGCTTCCTGCCCGAATCAGGGGCCACCAATCCATTGATGCCAATCGTCGACGGACTCGTTTGATCAAAGGAAGAACTCTGCAAACACATCAAGCAAAAGACAATTTTCAGGTAGTTTTAGCTAACAGTGAAAAAGGGAAATCGGCTAAATGACAAAATTGCTACAGTAACTGGCACTAGATGACAAAACAGAGAAAATACAAGGAATGTATTTTAAATTGTTGGATATTGGGGGTAGGTGAAGCCCTAACTTGTAATAAATCTGAGCCACTCAGTACAAATTGATCCTAGCCATTCATTTGGGCTTTGGAAAACTATAAATAGGGACTTGCCCCTCATTTGTAAGAGTTGGAGAGTTCTTGTAAAAGGAATTTGCAGCAATAGAAAACAACATTGCATGATTTTATGGATGTTATCTTTGATTTTTCTCATCTTGCATGCATGGTTTTACCTTCCATGTTAGTTTTAGTGTTATTTTTTTGAATGGAAGTGATAATGGAAATTGATGTTTCAGTATTTGATGGATTTCCAGCTCATGCTTTTTGTGGTTCATTGATGATGAGTCACTTTGCAAAGCTAGTCTGAGCTCTTTACTTCATTGCTGCAACTTAGTTCAATTACATGTGCATGTGTGTGTGTGTAATCTGAAAATCAGCAGTCCTTAGAAGATTGCATTGGTTTTGTGCAACTGTAGGTTTCTCTTGGCCAAGCAAAACCCAGTTTAGGAAGTCTGTCTACTTTAGCAGCCACCATTGTTACTGTTCATTCGTAGCTTAGGATTAGAATAGCTTTCTTAACCCTCCTCCTTGCTATTTTTTTTAATCCTTGGTTAGAGTAGGATCCAAAGCATCACCATGAGCTAAATCAGATGAATTTGATGAGTTTCAACTTGCTATTTTGAGTGGACAGCCACTGTTTATTCACTTTCAGCACTTTGAAACTGCATTTGCAAACCCAACTTCCATGCTTTGTAACTCACTCGTAAGACCGCCTTGTGATTCTAGCAAATCACACCAAACAACTGAGATATTCCAAGCACTCTCAAGACCTGACATTAGAGACCTTGGGATAGTGTTCTACAATCTGATTGTGGAAGATTGTCTTTCAAGAGAGGTAGTGCACCTACGCATTGCCTGTGTTGAAAAGTGCATAAAAAACACATCAACAGGGCCCAGAGGGTCGGACTTCCTCGGAAGGAATGCTATTTGGAAGGGAAAATAGGGTGGGGGCTCCTGGAGACTTTCTTCGATTGAATTTTGATAACTCATAAGTCTCGCAATGAAGAGGACCGAAATTGAGCACGTGGGTCAAAGTTTGTTTTCAGATTTGTGCTCATTTGGATCGGTTTAGGAGAATCTAGATGTCTCGAGCCGGAGAGCTGTCTGGAGATGGCAGCTTGGAGCAGCATATTGAAGACGAAATTCTGAAGATGGAACTCTGGGGTCCGGGGTCCGGCGGGTCAAAGGGAGGTTAGCAGTTTTACGTTACCAGGTTTAGGAGGCCTGGGGCCGTGGTGCACTTTGGCGTTTGGGATGGAAAATGTTGGGCGGAAGTCTGGAGCTTCGGGGCTCGACTGGGGAGAACGCCATTATTTCATTTCAGTTTTCAGTCAGCGATCGAAAGGGCGGAGCCCGAAGGTCGTAAGGGCGGGAGACATTTTCCCCTCGGAATGACATACAAGGAAAAGATTCTGGATGGCTCCACTGAATTAGTTATGTATTTCGCGTCTAGGTCCATATCGGCGTAAGCTCCAGGTTGTTTTGGCAATGATGGAGGTCCCTGTCAGCATAAGTTATGGCTCTCATGATAGCATCATACCAACAATGTCTTGTTTCCTTGGCTTTGTGTTTTGGTGGTTCATCGGTATAGATGGAATGCTTTCGGCATAGGGTCGTGGCGATACCCATATGCTACACCGACGGACATCAATGGGCTTCCTCCAATTGACTTTCGGTATAGGTTATGATTCTTGGCGTATGGTCTCAGTGATGCGAACATGTCTCGTGGACCTCGCATTTGGTTTTCTTTCGGTGTGAGTTCATTCCGGTTGCACCAAAAATGCACTTTATAACCCTTTATCGGCGTAAGTCCTACTTTCTCTTGGTGACCTACGGTGTCGGAGTGACTTTCGTTGTGACTTCGCAAATTCTATATAAGGTCTTGCCGAGGGTGCGTGGTTATAGTGACATGGTTAAGGCATATGGGCTCTATTGGTGAGAAAGATAAAATGTCTTCGCGACTGTGAATTAAATAACTGCTCGTGGGTATCCATCAGCCAAGCTAAGGGATTCTCTTGGTGAACAAACATAAGTTCGGTATGCCCCGATGAGACTTTTGTGTTTCGATATAAGTCTTGGCAAGATGCCTGGGGCCTCACCGAATGGAATGATGAAGCCTCCCTGTCGTCATGACAATGGGGTCGTTACAGCGATATGTGAATAAGCGGGTGCCTTCGGTGAAACATTGCATGATCAACATAGGGTCTCGCTGATATCTAAAAGCTATAGCGAAGCAGGTAAAGCAGATTATGCATCTCAGTGAGAGTCTTCTTTTGTCCTAGTGACCAAAAGTTTCAGTCATTGTGAAAACCCATCTCGGAGAAAGGTCTCACCGACACTCAAATGTCCTACCGACTGTCAAAGTGCAAACCGGGCGCGGAGACAACATCGGCCATTGGATTTTCTTCTTAAGTGTTCTTGGCAATGGGAAAGCCGGAGCCCGACGTTGGGAAGGCCCGGGATGATTTTCCCTTTAGGAACATTGAAGGAGGGACTGACCTCCGGGGGCTGGGGCCTGACAGGGGGGGAAAGCCCATTTAGAGTTCAGATTGGGATTCCAGCGGATGGACGGTAGACCCAGGAGGCACAGAAGGATGAGGTCCTCTGGCCGTAGGGACATGGTAAATGCCGCAGGGAAACCCTATGGGGTGAACTCGAGGGGTCTGCTGGAGCTACAAATTTCTGCAATATTTCACATGTTTTCCATAGTCCTAAGATTTCTACATGAGTCCTCATCATTGGCTTTTTACTTATTTCCTGCCATATTACTCCATATGTTCCCTTGGCTCTTGCATTTTCTGCATTCTGGTTCCTATCGGCGGAGGTCCGTGACTGTTTCCCTGACTCATGTTACATTTTCTGCTTGGATGAGTCTGCATTGCCTATTGGCAAGACTCATCCGATGTCACAGCGATCACAGGTCCTCTACATTTTTCATTCGGTAGGACGCTTCTATTGTTTTAGCAACCGTGGAGGCGCCTATCGGCATATGTTCTAGTCATCGAGGTAGTGTTTTACCGAATCTAATATGTCCCCTGACTATGCTGGTGGTGGTTCATCGGTGAAGGCTATGGGTATCAGCAGGGGTTCTTGGCGAGCATCAGTTGTCTTACCAACTGAAGGAACAGTGACATCACTTTGGCAAGAGTTGTGGTGCTGGTATAGTATCTTGGCGAATTCTTGAGTCTCGACCACAAACATTGTGAAGGACCCTATCAGTATGAGTTAAAACTTTCGGCCTATGGTCTCGACGAATCCTATGTGTCATACTGACTTTTCAAACAAAGGCTCATTTGGTGAGAAATTTTGAATGTCTTGTCGACCAGGAAATGTTATGTCGACAGAGGGAGCCCTCAGCATAAGATTCTAAGTCGGGGAGAGGTCTCACCGACCTGAATGTCTCCCAGACCAGCCTCGTGTTAGCCCAAGGATGAGGGGGTCGGCGTAAGCTCCTGGCAAACATTAGGAGTCTCACCGAATAAGCAACGACTTCAGCAAGACTGGGGAACTCGCGGTAAGGTCCCAGCGAAAGATGGATGTCTCCCCGACTGATAGGACCCAGGTGCGACGAAAGCGAACATGCTCGGTGGGAGGTTTTGAAAAAAGATGGATGTCTTGGTGAAACAAACGGACATCGATAAATCCATTGCATCCCGCGATGACCTCTTGGCAACTTGGTTTGGTCCTGCTGACAGAAAGACTTTGGTGTGAGACTTACAAGGTCCTGACGACCAAATACGAACCTAAGAAAGATTTCGGTGAAATGCAAGGCGACCAGAGTGACATCTCCCCAAACTTGAAGGGTTACAGCGATGAAAGAAAAGAGCTCGATGAAAGCAAAAGTGTTTGGCGAAAGGTCTCACCGAAGGATGAATGTCACAGCGATGCAAATGAATAATGGTAAAGCCACTAGATTCCACCAAGGGAAACCCGAGGGGTTGGACCCGAAGGGTCCTAGAAGCAAACTGCCAAGGGAGCTCCGCAAAGGAAGAAGACTTGCTGAAAATCAGGTAGGTGAATTTGGTCAGGGAAATTTTATCATTTGAAGGCACATGACCAATTTAGGCTCCAGGAAAGGGGCATGCAAAACAAGACAGGAGCAAAGCAGCCTATCGAGAGCAAAATAAAGGGGGGTCCCTGCCTACGGCAGGGCGTGTGTGCAAAACATGCACAACACCTAGTAATGTTATTCACCTCATTTTGTGATGAGTTTCAGTTTATTGATCTTAGAAAATTCTAATATGGTATCAAAGCCATTATGAGATTTTTTTATTCAATTTGAAGTCAGTTGAGCTTATGCATTCTGTGTGCTTGTTTTCTTCAACCCTGCGATCAAAACCTTTTTTTGTTTGAGTGATTAAAATCTATGTTTGGGCGATTGAAATCTCTTTGTTAAGGTAGCTAAAAATTGTTGTTTGTCCTCTTTTATATGCCATAGATCTCTTTTTATACATTTTTTCTCTTTTCCAACAAGGGTCAATGTTTCTTTGTTGAAAGGGATTTTTTTCCACCAAAAGAGGGATCGATTCAAAACATAAGAAGCATGACACTTCATCCAAGCCGATAGTGCAAGGAGGCGGGTTGATTTATTTAGAAAAGTCAACAAGGATCAGAGGTGTTTCAAAATAGAGAGGCTACATTTTTTTGTGGAGAGGAACACTTTGCATTAGCGATGAAATTGAAAGAAGGGATGCCTAAAAAATGATGCATCTGCAGTGAGCGATGCTTCATATCTTTAGTGGAAGTTGTCAAATTGACCCAATTCTACTATTGGTCAGTGGCATTAGCATCTCCACTTGGCAAGTCAACATGGTGAGTAGGCCTCAAACGCTCCACACTTTGAGAAGTGAAGTAGGCATGGTAGACTCCTAAGAGAACTGTTCACAGCTTGTGTGGTTGAGTCTTGAAATTTTCTCCACATGGTGTAATTTTAGTTGCTCGTTGCTTCTTTCTAGTCCATGAGCGCTTATTTTTTCAATTTTCCTCTCTCTAAACTTCTTAAAATATTCTATTTTCTAAATTTTGTAAATGAAAACTTTTTTTATTGGTGTAAATTTGCAATAGGGTGAAAATTTATTTTTTCAAACTCTATTTATTGATGATGATTTCCCACTAATATATAAAGTTCCCTTTTTCACCTTCATTCTTGTATGCAAATAATGCACTAAAATAAAGTGCCAAACAAAGGGGAAAATCAAAAATATTAAAAAGGGCAGTGTCAAAGAGTTGTGATTAAAAATCCACTCCAAATTTCTTTCAATTTTCTAAAAAGTTGAAAATGACAACTAAGCATGGAGCTAAATCAAAAAAAGGAGCCAAATGCAGTTAAGGATAAAGAAATACAAGAACCAACAAAATCACAAAAAGAGGAAAACATGAAAAGGTCTTTTCTTGGAGGATAGTTTTGGCACCCGTCCCTCTAGCAACTATATATTAGATTCTCATTCAAAAGTGGTTGGTAGGAATTTGAGGGCTAGTAAAGGCAGAAGAATACTTTTAATGCATGTGGATTAATATTGGTTCTTAGTTTTTTTCTTTCCCTCATAGGGGATCAAGCAGAGAGAAAGATTTCAGGATGATTATGACCACTATATATGTATATCTAAATGTTATTTGTCTCTATAGACATGCAAAATTAACATTATGCATTTGATCAGGTTCATTCAAATTAGGTCTCACATTAGGCCCATTCATCACTTTCATCCATTCATTAAATAATCTCATTTCCTAAGGTCATTTATCAAATAAGCATTATCATCAGCCTTTTAGAAAATCAAACATCATCCCTTTAATTAAATAGATCAAACATCTATTTAATTAAATCCAATCCATATTTCATCCTTTTCTGATTTAAATAAATCAAATATTTAAATCATGAAAGTCAAACTCACCTAATCAACATTAAACTAACATAATCATCATTTATTTAATCCAACCATGATTAAATACTAATCTCACCCACTTGCATTCTCTAGATATCTCCACTTGCACAAATAAATCAATTTTATTGATTTATTAAAAACCCTCATTTTCCCTCAACATGACAAGTTGATTTGTCCCTCCAACATTGCATTAATTGCTATTTTTCTTGTCCCCTCTCAAAATTTTATTGCAAAATTTGAATCAAATTCTCTCTCATGGGCACTTTCCCAAATCTTTGCATTACAAAACAACCACTCACCACTTCTGACAAGGTCTCATTTGTCCAATCTTAGTCCCACATTGGTCTCTCTCTTTCTCAACACTTAGCATTTTGAAAATCTTTAAATGAGAAGTTTCATCCTCAAGCAAATCCTCCACAATCTCTTGCAAGGTCACTCTCTTCATTTGAGAATTGATCTTGTCCATTTCACTTCATCATATCCATCATCTACACAACTTGATGCAAGGTCATTTTGTTTGAGATTTGATCTTGTCCATTTAGCATCTCCATATCCATAGCAATTTCATCACTAGCTTATCAATCAAGGATTGGGAAAGGGTCACTAGCACATGTGACACCAATCCACTATGGGATAGGTTTAATGTCATGTTTTTGTATGATTTTATTTGGTTTCCCTTGTTTCATTTATGGCATGATTAACATGGCTTATTATTCCATAGGGATGTTGAAATGTTGCTTTATTTTAAACTAACCATTTGTAGATTTCAGCAACCACATTTGGCGCTAGAAGTTTAGTTTGCTGATGCTTTGTGTCTCTGTTTTTACAGCATGTATCCTCCTTTATTAAATTTGCTCTGTTTTTCTCTGTTTTCACAGCATGTATTTTCCTTTTAATGCACTTTTTGTGAATATAAAATTTATGGTTTGCAGATTATCGCTAAAATATCTACCTGCATCGTGAATATTGATGATATACTTGTGGTCATACATGCTTTGATGGAGAATCAATAGAAATTGATTTGCAGTCCTTAATCTTTCTGATTGTTAACATGCTTGTCATTTGGTCTTATCGATGACTTTGTTGTTTTCTTTAATGGCTAGGAGATTTTTTGGGGATGTGATGCCTTTTATTTTTTTAGGATCCTTTTGAAATTGTTGTAGTATCAAATCCATGCCATCTATTATGTTTGACTGCCTTTCCTTACTCCTGCGTGGCCTCCAGTAAGTCCCATTTGCACATCTCCTAGAAGAACTGCTATGAAGAAATACTTTTCAAGCAATATCTAAGGCAGTCAGCTGATTTTGACCCTTGGCTTGTTGTACCTACAACTGCACCTATGACCAGTTAAATTGCCTGCTGAATCCAATGATGTCAACTTTTCTTTAAGAACAACACCTGGTGATCCTCTTGCACTTTAGCTTCCTTGCTTCCTGGGAGAAAGAAACACCTCTTAGTTTTAAGTCATCTCCTATTTTGTCATTCAAGAAGAGGATTGTAGCTAAATTCAGTTTAGGATGAAGAAGAAAATCCTTGATATGTGGAAGCAGATACACTGTCTCTCTGTCTTATTGAGAAAGTATCTCTGCAATGTCTGTTGATTCATTTCTTGCAGCTTCAAAGAAGTTAGCACGCATGGGTGGTTTGTTTGAATTGATTATAACGCGATTCCTCCATCATATAAAGAGTCGTCCTTAGCTAGTGTAAATTGCAGCATGGAATGCCACACACACCACAACCTTTTCACATTATAGGAGACCACATTTCTATGAAGCATTCTGTCAAACAGTTCACGTGTGTTACTTGTGCATCCACATTTTGACATCCACATTATATGCTATTTTTGGTTTATTGTTTCATGCAGAAACCTTTGGGGATACGCAATCACAGTATGATGAATGTTTAGTCTTGATACACATAAATGCTTCCACAACAATGCAGCTACTTCATTTCATTTTTTTGTAGTTTATTACTCTGTCAAGTATGAGGACGTATCTTTAAAAATAAAATAAAAAATAGCTTTTAACACTGTTAAATTTATTACGCCATTTCATCCTATTGCCTCACATAAGGCATTTGTCTTGGGAACTACACATCCTTGCTTCAGCATTTACGACCTGCTATCATGAAGGTTGTTTGTCTATTGTTAAGCATTAAAAGATAGGCCGATGCTACTTGATGAATTTTCTCAAATCATGCAATATGGCGTACTGACAATAATATAGCTTTGATTGAGACAATCTAAATCTAGCGACCGAATTAAATTCTCCCTGCTATTGTGTTTGGTCTACGCATCCATGACTGCTAGGAGTCGGCAGAGTACAATGAATTCACAACTGCTGGTGAGAAGGGACATGGTATAAATGAAGGCAGTCAGTCAGAAGCATCTTTCACGGATGTTGTCTATGCTTTAATGCCTCCTTTATGATACTTTGTCTATACTGCGCGTTGTCTATGCATTGCTCGTATAAGTTTATGTATGTTCCTTGTGATACACGGGTAGTTATATCATGTTACATAATTCTGTCAATCTTTGTTATGCTGCTCATGGCTATAGATTCTTGCAAATATCCACTTCAACGTAGGAAGACCTTCGTGAGCTCAATTTCTGATGAATGAATTATGTGTGCGCCTACTTTATCTACTAGTGGCAGTTGTGGAACTTGGCTTTACGCCTACCAATTGTTGTTTTGATTCATTGTTTTGTTTAATGATCCGCTTGCATCTTAGATGGAGTGCTTTGAACCATGTCTATTGTATATCAACGTGGGTGTTACATTGATACATTTAATGCATGAATCTAGCCAAGAGATGTGCACCTAAATTTGTTGTAGCTTGTTACTATGTTGATAAGAGAATATACAGATTTGATAAAAAGCAAATACAGATTGGATTGCCAGCCAGATGCAGTTTTCCGCGCAAAATTCATTAAAAGATTTTATTTCAAAACTTATTTGTTGTTTTTGATCTAAGATATCAAATCATGTCTTGTTAGGAAAAGATCTCAATGTTGCATCAATCTAATGAAGTTTTGGCGCAGGTGGACAGGCCAAGGTGGTGTCTGATATCATTGAATAAACATCAAATAAATTTGTATAAACGTGAGTTAATGCATGAAGCATAAGAAGTGGCCGGCAAGTTGCACTAAGTACAGCCAGCAAAGTTTTTATTTTCCATTTGCAATTAGTTTGAAATTTCATATGATTTAGTTTGACTGTGAATTCTGACATAGTGAATAGTGTTTTGTTTTAAATGCTAAGTGCACGCGGATCCCTTGAGAATTCATTTTCACAGTTTTTCTGTATCTTTGTTAACCACAGCTGGCCACTTGGATGGAATGCAGATTTCTAGCTAGTGCACAATATTTCTTGGGAACTGATCTGCATTTAATTGTCTTTGCATTTAATCAATATCTATCTTTTTCTGACAGCTTGTTCAAATTAAGTTTTGAAGATATCACCACATTTGGTGCTACGTTTTGATCATATTTGCAGCCTTGTTATCATGAATATAAAATGTCAAATGCTTTTTTAATTATTTTGCAATATGAATGTCAAGTGTTAAACTTTCTTCTTTTCTAACATTAAAGTAAATCTCATTTTATTTTTTTTATAGGAAAAGGAGGAGTGATTTTGTTCACACAAAGGACTTGTAATGTTGAAACATGGGAAATGATCTTTGAACTAATCTTGGAGATGAAGAAAATTAGACTTGGAATCAAGAAAGCATTTTTTAATCAACAAAGCATTTTTTAATGCTTAAAGGCTTCTATTTCATGCTTTAATTTTCTGTTTTAACCCAACTAGATCATTGTTTTCTTTCAATGTTGGATTAAAATTGAACCTTAGAAACTGACTAGATTTCAATTTGGACTAAAATTGAACAAAGCAATTTCACACTCAAGTTTGGTGCTTTAAAACGAACTCACAATTGCTTTCAAGGCTATAAAACGAACAAGTGCTTGAATTGTGTGATGTTGTCTTT
>VDFB02178246.1:0-12524 GCA_007258455.2 Sequoia sempervirens | reverse complement strand
TTTTGACTTGTATTTAATTCAACAAAAAATGAAGTTTTGTGGTCAATCAAGCTATTGATTATATTTTTTCAAAATCAATTGAATGCATATTTCCTGCCTAACCAATAGAGTGAAAAGATCCATTGTTATCAATAACTTAAAGTGACTATTCTCTTCCTAGCCTTTTGTTGCCTACAAGCATTCACCATGCTACATTTATTGAGCTTGGTAACAAATGATAGCTCAGTTATTGTCAACTAACTCCCTGTTTTTCCCACTTATGGGTATATACCATATACTATGGAAGAAAATTTGTTGATCCAAACATAAAGAGCCAAAATAAGCATGGATAGTGGGATTTTTTATGTTACTTTAAGCAATTTTATAGGATTGTAGCCACAAAAGAGACTCCTCTTATTCAAACATTTTGCAATAAAATTACTTTTTTGTAATTTTCTTTACTTTTTTATTTTACGTTCTTTTCCTAAAAATCTATTGTGATACCTTCAAATGCCTTACGAAATAGTTATACTTAGCATCCAAAAGTTGTGTTAGTTGTAATGGAGTTTTTTCAGTATGTTTTTTTCTCATCTAATCTCAGATTTCTTTGGTTTTTATAAGGACATGGTGACTGGATCAATAGATACAACATCTAACACTATGGAATGGGCAATGGCAAAGCTGTTACAACAGTTGGAGATAATGAAGAGAGCCCAAAAAGAACCAAAACAAGTTGTGGGGATTGAGCAAATATGTTGGTCAAAGTCTAAAGAATGAACAAAAAAGACCTAGGAAACTAAAAAACCACATTTTTAGGTGCATTTGACCTAAATATAATCACATTTTATAAATATTTAAAATTTTGCTAAAATGTTTTGTCCATGGGAGTATTTTCTCAAATTTTAACAGGGGCTAAACATTGTGCTACCACTTAGGATAACTGATGAAGTGCTCAGTTGCAAAAAAAAATTGTTAGCCACTTCATATAAAAATAAGCACTTATTACAACTCTAAATTTTATCTCACAAACTTATGAAAAATTGTGGAAGATGTACTAAAAAAATCTAAAAACCAATTTCAATAATGTCATACTAAAAAGAAATGTAGGCATATCTGGGGGACAACACTCTTAGGCCTTAAAATGGTAGTGGTAAAGAGAATATGAAGTCATATTTTGATATATAATTGCAAAAGACCAAGCTCCATCACCAAAGTGATTGTTGATTTAGATTGACATTGTTGATCAACACTAACAACTATAGCCATTAAAATATTAAATGAAACCCTTTTTAGACACAAAATGGAAAAGTGCCAAAATCTGTCATCAAACTGATGATTGACTCAAGCTAAAACTGTTAATTAACGCTAATAGCTACAACCATTCAAATATTTCATATTAAAAACTGTAATCCAAATAGCAACATAAATATCATTTGTGATATTTAAAATATCTATTCATTCGAGAGATACATATAGCTATAACCATTAGAATATTTGATAGAATTAAAAACTTGGGGATTTCTTGGCATACCAAAAGATAAAAGATATTTTCAATTTCTCCGGATATTATAAAAAAAAGTTGGAACCCAAAAATGCAGCAGAAGATTTTTAGTTTTTTATAAAAGAAACAATTCATGTTTTTACATTTAGAGCCATTGTAATTGCATCTGAGAATGAGAGAATGAAAGAAAAAAAGAGTGTAAACTATTAACCCTACTCTTCTCCTTGACTATCAAGTATAAAAGAATACTATATACAGTATACACAAAATGTTTACTACAACTGAAAACATTAGTCTCCATTCATGGTCTATCACTGATCGGTTAATAGATCTAATTTTGAAGCATTCAAAGTCCTCTAGAAGCTATTTATGCTGTTAATTTTAGACTAATCAATATAGATTCCTTGGTGGTGCATGAAATTGTCACTTTCTTGCAACCCGAGAGAAGCATAATATAATCTTAAGAAGATTATGAGTCGTTTAAAATAGGGACAAAAATGGCGATGCACTTTGTTGAACAATTAGGGCACAATTAGTGATACATTTTGTCAAACAATTAACGAAAACAACAACTGATACATTTTTTCAAATTAATATAACAGTGGCAACAATCACACCTGGCATTTTAGGATAGTAATAGGTAGCCCTCATTCAATGTTCCAAAAACATGGATGACTGATTGCACATATTCATGTTTTTGACAAGCATGATGACCCAGTTGAACAATTCCAATATTAATTAATCACTGTAGACACCTAAAAATGGTCTGGAGAATCTAATTAATTAAATACGACTTATTTGATTAATTTATCTTAAATTCATGTACTTAATAAATAAATAGAAATATTTATTTATATTAAGTTCATTATTAATTCTTCTATTTCTCTCCTAATTAAATAAACAAAATTAAAAACTTTGTTTTATTTAATTATTATCATTTTCATCATATTATTTTTCTCTTAATTAAATAAACAAAATTAAAAACTTTGTTTTATTTAATTATTATCATTATTACTTCCTTTATACTTCTATCACAAATTAAATACACAAACTTAAATAATTTGTGTTATTTAAATACCTCATCACATTTCTTCTTAATTAAATAAAGATATCTAAAATCTTTTATTTAATTATCTTTTTCCTTTTGTTTTAATTTAATAAACAAACCCATAGTTTGATTTATTAAATTATTCAATTCTTCTTTTTATAAATTTAAATAAATTAAAGTTATTTAAATTAATGCATAAATCTTTTACCACTATTCACTCACCAATAAAATTAGATTTTTAAAATCTAATTAATGTAACTTTCATTCACGAGAAGAGCTTCGGGGACAAACCTGTAGGAAGTCTTCTCAATCTCCTTCCTCCAATCTTCCCTCTCATCTTGCCCCGTGTTTTCATGGGGAGAAACAATCCCTCCATGATCACCCATCTTCTCATCATCCCATTATTCACCTCCCAGATTGAACTCCTGTTCTCTTATCCCGTGATCCCTCGCGGTGAACAAGTACCGTGGAAAGCTATAAATACAAAATCTTTACAGGAAATGGATCCCTAACTGGTGCATCTTTACTTCAGGCTTTTCAAAGCATCTAGCATTCATCTAGCATTCAAACATCCAACATCCAACATTTGCAGTCATGACTGCAATCACAGTAGTTTTAATTGTTTAAACATATAGGAAATAAAATAGTTCATTTCTCATTCTCTAAGTGTCATTTCAATAGTTTAATTAGCTTCTAAATCTAAGAGAAAAGTAGATTAGAGAGATCTTTAGAGTTAGAGAGAAATAGGATAGATTTATGAAGATTTCTAGTTTAAATTAGCTTAATTTTCTTGAATCTTAGATGCAATGTCCTATTTAGAAGTGTAGAAGCATGTTTAGTTTGTTTTCCTCATTCTACCACTTAAAATTATACCATCACCGTAAGTATAACCCCAAGTATTTTGCTTTGATTTTGAGAAAAGTGTCTTACAGGTATCGACGCGATAGTTTTCGCTAACCGCGGACTTTTTTTGCGTTGCATCTGGATTTTATAGCCGCTTGCACCCTGCTGCTGCGACCTAAGCCTTCAAGAAGCGACTTGTTCACTATTTAAGCTACCCTCAATATCAAGCTGTAAATACACAGTCATCAAGCTTCAGGCTAGCCATGCATCAATTTAAAATCATTTTTTTAATCTGGATCCGATGCGTCCGCGGCCAAATTTTGTTTTTGTCTAATTTTTGATTAAAATTTACCAATCCTAGGATAGCAAATGGATAAAATTTATCAATCCTAGGATAGAAATGGATAAAAATTGATCAATCCTAGGATAGAAACTTCACAATTTCTTGTGGGATTAAAAATTGAACATCTTGCTTTTATGGAGCAATATCTCCATGTAGATTAAACTAATTTATCTTTTGGGTTTTAAAAAGAACAACTTCTTTGCTGTGATTGGGTGATAGGTTTATGCTCTCCCCTTTACTGGGTGCATCAGAATACTAGACTCACTTTTCTTTATGCATTTTTAAAGCTTTTAAAAACCTTAGACAGTTCACAGAGTGGGAAAAGTAATTCATCTCATGAACTTAATCTCGAAAGTGGGGACAGCCAAAAAGCTTTCTATGGTATTCCAACCCACTTAAAAATTTATGTAATTTGGGGAAACCCTCTTTCAACTAAGTGTGCGTGATAACCATCCCCAAAATCTTTGTTTTAAAGATTGGGATTTCGAGGGAGTTTATCCACTTCGGTCATCTCAACTAAACCCTATATCTAAGAACCTAGAAAATAGAGCACACTTGTCGCTTTTAAAGATGGTAACACTCATGGTAGAAGAATTCCAAATTTCTGACCTACCCAGAGTAATTTCCAAGGACTGCTTGTCAGTGATTTCGTGATCCACTTCCTGGCCAATTCGAAAAGACTGAAAGACAAAAACACGCAAGCCCTCTAGGGGGTGACATGGCTGTGTGAGTCGACGCAATTCCAAGCTGTGGGCCGTTCGAGTATATAACGATGACCTTTTGTCTCTAGGAGTGAGTCTATCTGAAGTGTCTTATCTGTTATAAACCAATGAAAATCAAGAAGAATCATACTTGATTCTTAAAGAACATACACTATCTGTTTAGATTCTAGGATTTTAAAGTCAACCATTCTATTCTTGCTTGCTGTGTTTTCTCTCATTAAATTCGGATAAGATCATCACAAAAATTTTCAAAATCAAAACACTTGTGAAATTCTCATGATTCGAGATTGGGTATCCACCAAATTTGTCAAGAAATCTCTTGTCAAATGAATCAGAAAACCAAAGAAAACACTTACATACAAACAACTTTTGAGAAGGCAACGATTCTTATATCAAAGCAGGAAAGTTCTACTCCAACATAGGACTTTTATTCATAGGTATCACGATTTCTCTAGAGGTTATACGGACGACTATGCTGTAGCTCCTTTAGATTCACAAGCATTTTATCAAAGAAGGGCTCTTAGGCAACACCACAATCACAGTCAAAGAATTCATCTAAAATACATCCCACAACCAGCCATACAATACGATACTAGACCAAGTGAGTTTCATAGAATAAGATAGTTGTCTGTCTTAACACCTCATGGTTCTGTTTTAGCGCGTCACTAGACTATTTTAGCGCGTCGCTGGTCTGTTTTAGCGCTTTGGGTCTCTATTTTAGCGCATCGCTGGTCTGTTTTAGCGCGTAGCTGGTCTGTTTTAGCGCTTTGGGTCTCTATTCTAGCGCATCACTGCTCTGTTATAGCGCATCCCAGCTCTGTTTTAGCGCTCTGGAAAGTCAAAAAAAATAAAATAGAGAGTTAGTAAGACAGTTTGTTAGTTTACCCATATCAAAAACAAGGTTTTCATCAGTCCAAAACATTTTTTTCATAGTCCAAATCATACAAAAGGAAAAACTTTACTATTACGCCTAGATCTTGAAACATCTTGCAAAGTGTCCTTATCACTAAATCTGAGATTTTTTGTCAAAGTTTCCCTAT
Source organism: Sequoia sempervirens (assembly GCA_007258455.2). Classification (NCBI taxonomy): domain Eukaryota; kingdom Viridiplantae; phylum Streptophyta; class Pinopsida; order Cupressales; family Cupressaceae; genus Sequoia; species Sequoia sempervirens. The sequence continues at coordinate 7,048 of VDFB02178246.1, read as the reverse complement.
CAAGGATTTTTTTATCATCCTTCCATCACGAAACTAAGACATGACTAAATCAGATTTTAAATCAAAAACCTCGACACTTATCCAATCAAAAATCCAAGATCAAAGTCTAGAGTAAAACTCTAACGTTTGTATGCCTATTTTCACACGATCAGCATATCAAAGACAACAACAAGAAGAAAATCAAAGAATAGTAGCCATGGCTGAAGAAAACCCTTGGGGACGATACAATAACACGGATCCTCTCACTAATTCACACGAGAAAGAAATAACTGCAGAAGAAATCGAGAAAGTTCAACAAGACCCTCATTTCCATAAATTTATGGAAAAGATGCTAGAGCAAGATATGGAAAAGTATCTTCTATTATTAGCTGACAAAGGTGCTAAGCTTCCTAAAAAATTTGATGTCAATCAACTCAAGGAAACGACCACACCCCAGACAACTAGTATGGAAAACCCAAATCAAATAGATGCTTTGACAAAACAAATCCAACAATTACAATCACAGTTCCAAAATATCCAACAAGGGCCAACAAAAAGATATTCCTTACAAGACATTTGCCCTTATCCATTCGATCCAAGCATTAACATGATACCATTTCCATGGTATTGTGAATACCCAACGTACAACAAATACAATGGAAGAACCGATCCATTTGATCACGTACGGGAATTTCGAGCCATGAGCATAGAGTTCGCACATGAGGACTCTTACTACGATTATTTCCAAGAAGCTTAGGAAACACTTGCATGGAGTGCTTTTCTAAAATGGAACCCGGGATCCAATCTTTTGAAGAACTGATCAATAGGTTCATAACACACTTCTCATTCAACATCCAACATGGGGTGACCTTAAAAGAACTCTACAACACCAAACGAGCAAAGGGTGAAAAGTTTCTTTCCTTTCTCCAACGATGGAGAAGGCTATTTGCTAAATACCCTAGATCTATTCCTGAAGAGGAGAAGATAGAGATGTTCATTGATAACTTAGTAGATGACATGAATTACAGATTGGACTTACAATGTCCATCCACATTTGAACAAGTTATCGAAAAGGTGCTCAAAATTGAAGAGGCTCTAATCAAAAGAGGAACAAATCAAACACTTCATGGAAGGTTCAAACAATAACAATTCCTCTAACAACAACAACGAAAAGCCAAGATTTTGGCAAAAGAACAAGAATACTGATACCATGATTGATACACACACATCTAAACTAGTATTCACCTTGACGCCAACCACTACAAACAAACAAAACAATGGTCTTAATGTCAAACAAAGTAGTGATCAAGGAAATAATCAAAACAGTGGAGAAGCAAAAACCCAATCATTCCAATCCACCATCCACAAACAAAAAAATTCACCATTAGATAATCATTGAATCACCCTCAAAGAACTTTGAGATGAAAAACCTTATCTGGCACAAGAGGCTAGAAATTGGGACCCTCAAGTCAAACCATCATGGTGGAATGATTTACATTACCGCTACACGCTTTCATCAAAATAAAGGCCATATGACTGAAAATTGTTGGTAGTTAAAACATGTGGTACAAGACCTCATAGATCAAAAGAAGGTATTTGTAGAGGGACACCAAAAAAACAAAGATCATACAACGTTCAAAAATCCTCTACCCAATTATCAGAAGGGAGAATCCTCTTCCGAAAACACCAAAGGTAAGAATGTCGGTTATGTTTATGACACAACGATCCTTTATTTTTCTGCTGCCAAGGAGGATGAAGAGTTATGCAACCAAATCAATCGAAACAATGACATTACATCTACCAATTTGGTACAACATATGGACAAATCTGAAAACCAAATTAACGTAATCACACTCAAAGGGAAACAGAGTAATAATCTGCTAATGCCAACAAGGGCAATAATCCAAAGTTACAGGCTGAAAGGAGCATCATTATCATCCCCATCTGTGGATCCTTCCTCTAATCAATATAATCTCATTGATCAATTACAGAAAATACCGGCACAAATATCCATCTTAGAACTTCTAAAGATTTTCCCATCACACAAAGAGGTTCTTGAGCAAGCTCTTGTATCAACCATACCTGCATCTACCAATTTGATGTGGGCAATGCGCTATGGTCGGACATCTATCTGCACCTCATTGCCTTTCATTTTCTGAACATGATGATGTATCACTCACCCATCCACATAATTCCACCCTTCACATTGAAGTCCTCATCCATAAACACTGTGTAAATTATGTCCTGATAAATGGAGGGGCTGGTTTAAATATTTGTACCTTAAAGATGATTCGTGCACTAGGATACTCAGATGAAGCCATTGATACAAGACGAAAAATCACAATCAAAGCATATGATGAAGAAGAAGGGTCCTCTAAAGGGTTGATCATATTACCCATTCAAGTGGGACCTATTGTCCAAAAAGTGGTTTGCCAAGTCTTAGATAGGGAACTGACATACAACATACTATTGGGACGCCCTTGGATCCATGATATGCAAGCAGTACCTTCCACCTATCATCAATGCCTGAAATTTCCCATCAATGGACATGAGGTAACAATCACAGCAGACTATAATGACACCCAAGATTGTCATACATTGAAAATATCTCAGGATACATTCATACCTCACAATAGAGAAGTTAGCACATCAGATGGTGAGCAACAACAAAGCTTCATATTAAAGTGGCTTCCAAAACAACAAAAAACACAAGAGATCAGAGTGGCACAATCTAACCCTTCAAATGTTGAAGAACAATTGGCTCCACTCTCACATCAATTCACCAACGAAGTACAAATAAGTGACAAAGGAATAAGTGAATATGGTGTTGGACACTCTTTCCATCTATCACAGATGTTACCCTCCTTACAAACGTATGGACAACCATCTACAATCACCCAAAATTTAGCACAATCTACAACGACATTAGATGGTAGATTTGTAAGAGCAGGATATTTAGATGAAGAATCAGAAGATAAGGCTATTCTAAATTGGCTTTATAGGGATGAGGAAGCTCCCACTTCCATGAATAATATCATAGAAACAAATCAATATGGAAAGGGAAAAACTATTCTGGAGAAGATGGGATATTCAGGACAGGGACCTCTTGGGTTAAGGAAACAAGGCATAACATAACCAATCTAGCCACTCACACTCCAACATAAAGATAAAACTGGACTAGGATATGCAGCAGAACAAGGACCTCTTGAACGAGGGGAAAAAAGTGTAACAGAACCAATCTGAGTTCTCACAAATGGCAGAACTGGACTAGGATACACAGAAGAAGCAAGGGCAGAACTCACCAATAAAACTGTGGAGCGTATTCTTCAAATAGGAGATAATTCTGAAACAGATTCAAATGAATATGAGTGGGACAACTTATCAGATGTTTCCTATGAGGATATTCAGATCGATGTTATAAAAAAGCATACCCCCAAACGTGAGGAGGGTCAAAGCTCGAGTTTTAATCCTATTGTCTTTGAAACACAAAACTTTGATGACTCAAGTGAAGATGAACGGACATCGATTGAGATAAATAATGCGGAAGAAAATACCTTCATAGGCCTCGACATAACCATTAACAACCTAGATGACATTTTCGTCCGAGCTTTCACAATCGCCGACCTCAACCCATCTAATGATCCATTGCCTTTACTACATCTCGAGCTTATCGAGTGGGAACCCCAACACCCTATCAATCTCCCTGTTTTTGACAATGATTCCACTATTATTAACTACCTTTGCTGTAAGGAATCTGATACTTGTTCTACCAATGCTTCTTTTAACGATGCTTTCAGGTAGGAGGATGCCAAGCCTTCCAGTTGCAAAAATATGGAAATAAAAAATGGATCCAATAGTGAAAACCATTCTATGGCAGTATTTGATCCTAAAATAGTAAAAACAAAGAACACATCCAATGGTGAAAACCTCATTGAGGCATCAAAGGATGGAAGGTTTGACATCCTCCTGCAACATTACCATGAAAGATCATCAGTGCTGATAGAACCCACACAGTCTATTAATATTGGCACAACAGAGAAAGCAAGAATCCTACACCTGGCAAAGATCCATGTATTGATACAAAAGCCGATTTATCAAATTCTTTGAAGAACGACATCAATTTTGCTTGGTCATACTGACAGCGCTTATCGCATCTCATTATGCATCACTTATCTTTACCAGCTGGCACTAAACTAGTAAAACAAAAACTAAGAAAGATGCATCCACATGTTGCATTATTGGTAAAAAATGAGTTGAAGAAACTACTAGATGTTGGATTTATCAGATCTATTGATTATGCCAAATGGATATCCAACATTGTAATTCAAGCTTAAACCGTGATCACACCCATCATAATATACCCATTTTTGGGATTTAAATAAAGCATGTCCTAGCGATGGATTTTCCTTGTCAAATATAGACATGATTTCAGATTACCGCTACTCAAATGCTACCACTATGGATGGATTTTAGGATATAATCAAATCAAAATAGCTCCTAAGACCAAGAAAAAGACAACATTTACATGTCCATGGGGCACCTTTGGTCGAACGCCATGCCTTTTTAAGCAAAGAATGCAGGAGCTGGCATACCAAATGGAAATATGACAACAATCTTCCATATATGATGTCTTCATGGAGGACTATGTGGATGACATCTTAGCCAAATCTTACACCAAAGAAGGACATCTTGAGATACTGGGCAAAATATTTGACAGGTTGGAGAAATTTAAAGTCAGATTAAATCCCAAGAAATGTGCCTTTGGAGTAACATCAGCCAAACTCCTTGGATACATAGTTTCTACAAAAGGAATTGAAGTAGATCCAACAAAATTTAAAGCCATTATGGAAATGCCACCTCCTAAGAATATCAGCATATTGAGATCTCTACAAGTACCGACCATGTACCCATCGAAGATTCATCTCAACTATGATCAAGGCCATCCATTCAACCTTCATCTTTTGCATAAAAATGTGGCCTTAAATGGGATGAACACAGAGAATATTTCAAATCAGTTATTATTTGATGACACTACCAATCTTGTGCCACCTGCCATTATAGCCATTGTTGCTATATATCGCAGCAACGTGATATTTCTTTAGGAGCCTTGCTAGCACAAGAGGACAGAGAAGGAAAGGAACATGCAATATACTATATCAGCAGGACACTCAATGGACATGAAGTAAACTACACCTTCATTGAAAAATCATGCTTAGCAATAGTGTTTATAAAGGTTAAAAAATTGTGACACTATATGCTCACTCACACTGTCAAGCTCGTTGCAAAAATTGATCCCCTCAAGTATTTACTGAGCAAAGCAGCTTTAACAGGAAGGTTGGCAAAGTGGGACATGCTCCTCAGTGAGTTTGACATTCAGTATGTTGAAAGGCGAGCTATCAAAGGACAAGTCATCGCCGACCAATTAGCAGAAGCTCCATTGTTAGACTGTCATCCTATGACCATGGAATTTCCTGATGCAGATATCCTCAACGTTACAACACAACCATGGCAACTCTACTTTGATGGATCCTACACACAACATGGATCAGGGGCAGGAATTTTATTTGTCACACCTCTTGGGCACACAATTCCACGATCTTATAGGCTTACCTTCCGTTGCACTAATAATGTGGCAGAATATGAAGCTTTGATCCTTGGAATTAAAGTGGCTATTGACTGGAAAATCACAGAACTACAGGTGTATGGAGACTCTCAGTTAATCATCTATCAAGTCAACAATGAGTACCAAACTAAGGATGACACACTAATTTTATACAAAAGACTGGTAGATGATCTAAGAAAATATTTCATAGAAATCAAATTTGAGTAGATACCAAGATCAGAGAATAAAGCAACAGATGCCATGGCCACAATAGCATCTCTTCTACAAATGCCTAAAATGCAAGAGTGTTATCGATTTATTGTGGAACAAGTGTCAAATCCTGCATACGCAAATCCCAAATCCCAAACCATAAGCCTTTTGGATAGTGCCCAATCTTCCATTTATGGAGACATTTATACTCATCTAAAAGAAAATATCTTACCGCTAGATCTTTCTTGCAACCAAAAGCGCAACTTCATACGCCAATCCCCCAAACATACCATTATTGCTGACACCCTTTACCGTCGAGGCCTAGATGGTACTCTTTTGCGTTGTTTAGAACATAATGAATCCGCTTCTGCTTTACATGAGGTCCATGAAGGAATTTGTGGTACACATTCAAGTGGATTATCTTTAGCCAAGAAACTCCTTCGTTTGGGGTATTACTAGCCACACATGGAGCAAGAATCTTATAAGTTTGTCAAGAGATGTCAAAAATGTCAGATTCATGGCAATCTTATACATGCACTAGCACAGGAGCTTCATCCATTCACAACTACATGGCCTTTCTGCCAGTGGGGATTGGACTTGGTAGGGAAAATTAACCCATCTTCATCTAATGGACATAAGTTCATTATCACCGCAACAAAATATTTTACAAAATGGGTGGAGGTAGTTCCCTTAACCACAATCACTGGGAAGCAAATATCATCTTTCATACTTAATTATCTCATTTGTAGATATGGGATACCCTAGTCAATCATCACAGATAATGGCAGGCCTTTCAAGAACCAAGACATCCAAGAGCTATGTGAAAAGTTCCACATCCAACATCACTTTTCAACCCCTTATTACCCTCAAGGTAATGGACAGGCAGAAGCTTCAAACAAAACAATACTAAAGATTCTAAAGAAGACTGTAAATGAGGTAGGGCATGATTGGCACGTTCAGCTTAACCCTGCTCTTTGGGCTTACAAGACTAGCATCAGAACACCAACAGGAGCTACGCCATATGCTCTTGTCTATGGATCAGAAGCAATATTACCTATCGAGGTAGAAATTCTATCCCTTCGAGTTTCACTAAAGGGACTCATTTCAGATGAAGATTATAGGATCTCTAGACTTCAAGAATTAGAGCTACTTGATGAACGTCGACAACAAGTTGTCAATCATTTGATAGCCTATCAACAAAGGATGTCTAGGAACTATAATCAGAGGGTTAAGCCTAGAGTCTTCCAGATTGGAGAC
>VDFB02178245.1:230653-277538 GCA_007258455.2 Sequoia sempervirens | reverse complement strand
GGTTTAGGGTATTGGGTTGAGGGTATAGGGTTGAGGGATGAGGGTTGAGGGTAGAAGGCTTAAGGGTTTAGGGTTTGAGGGTATAGGTTTTAGGGTTTAGGGTTGAGCATAGAGGGTTGAGGGTTTAAGGGTAGAGGGATTAAGGGTTGTAGGTTGAGCGTAGAGGGTAGAGAGAAAGAGAGAAAATAAATCTATAAAAAATCAACTTTCTCATAACACGAGCATGTTTTGAAGTAGTAGAGATATAGCCATTGTTTTAGCAAGACATAATGCGAGCATGTTATAATGCGAGTGCATTTTGGTTTGCTCTAAAAATGGTAAAAAACTCAATATACCCGTGATCTCAAGACCCAAATTCTGCATATTCTCCTGGTTTTGCGTGTGCTCCAACAAAAAAAAATATTTTTGATGATTTTGTGAAGTGTACATGAATGAAATTCACATTCCACCACCTTTTTCAGCATCTTTCCACCACCTTTTTTATTTATACCTATGATCTCAAGACCCACATTCTGCATATTCTCTTGGTTTTGCATGTGCTCTGACAAAAATTTTTTTGATGATTTTGTGAAGTGTGCATGAATGAAATTCACATTCCACTACCTTTTTCATCATCTTTCCACCACCTTTTCATGAAATAGCAAAGTTTTCACATTCAAAGGAATATAATATCAATTCAAGTCTGAATTCCATTCAAGAGTGATGTACATTTGAAGTTTGGAGGGGAACAAGCTTTTTAAAAGTCAAATTGTTGAGGAGTTTGAAAAAAGAAGCAAATGCTACATAATTGGGTAGAACTCCTCCATTTGAAACTCTGGTGTTTTAGGTATGTGAAGTCTTTACACATTTTCTTTCATTCTATTGTGGCTTGCTTTAGTTTTTGTTATTTTTCATATTCCATGTTGATCATTGTTTGTTTGTCATTATAACCTTAGCTTGTCAATGCACATTTTATATTACACAATTATTTACACTTGCCAATTACATTTTTAAAGAACATCTCTTTGAGGCATTTTGTTAAACAAGTGACTTACCTTATGTATGCTTCCAAATTTTGTATACACATATATGTGACAAGTTATAAGGAAGTAAAACAATTCATCATTTCTCAATCCTTTACTATGGATGTGCATACCACTCTCCAAAGCTTTCATTTTGGTATAGGCATGGGGGATGTTGGAAAATGTAGTTGAATTTAGTTTTACATCTACAATTTGCATATGCTTGAAAAATTTTAAAGCCTTTTCAATAAATCTATTTTGTGCATATCCTACAATCATTATAGTCCACAAGGACATATCTCATTGAGCTATTTTGTCAAATAGTTATACCAAGCAATTGATTGCCTTGTCTATGCTACCAATTTTTCCATACATGTCTCTAAAAAATTGGAATATACTCCTCCCACATTGATAGATCTTTGAATCTATTTTGGTTTTCATCTCAATTTCTAAATTTACCTCATCACTAAACTTACCTTATCACTTATGTTGTGATATATTTTAAATTTTTCCTTGATTAGTCTACCTACAAGGGATTCTAACCCTTATAGTCCATTGTTTCAAGACTCTTTATTCAAGGCTAAGTTAGCAACATGTAGAAATGTGCAACATATCTTCCAATCATGACTCAAAATGGAAGCATGGACAAGGAATTTCAATTGTTTGAGTATAGGCGTAAAATTGCACCCCTTGCAATTTCACATGCATTCTTATACCCACTTTAGTGTCCACTCCCTTAGCATCTATGTAGGCTCATTTTAACCCCTACATCAACCTTTTTCCCTTCTCAAAATTATCAACACCCCTTTTTGGTAGCTACCTTTGTGTGACAGCTTTATGTCAAACCTTGTGCTTTTCCCATTCGCGTTGTTTTGTAGCGTGATGTGTCCAGACACTAGTATGTTGTGCAGATGTCTTCGTGCTGCGCTAGCATCCTACGATGTTTCAATTTTCAAATGAACATTTTCATGCATGTTTGCCACTTGTGATCTCCTTTGGTCGGTGGTAACAACTTGAGATGCCCTAAAACAACTTGAGAAGCTTCTTTTCCCTCCTTAAAAGCAGTATTTTCAATCCATTTGCTCCTTCTAAGTTCTTCTAACTTCCCTCTATCACTTCTCTAGCTTCATTCCAACCTCTAGCTTCTTCTTCTCCCCTCTTGCTCTTGCTTGCACAACTCTCTTGTTTGTTACAATAGCCTTCTACAACACTCTCAAGCTCTCATTGCACCTCTTTGCAATAGACTCTTGGATTTTACAGCTCCTTTGGCTCTTGCAGCTTCATCTCCCTTCTTTCATGATTGCGAGCATCTTGGGATTTCACACATCCCCTTCCTATTGCATCTATACTTTGTGATACGGGTTCTCCTCCTTGAGCAAGGATTGATTTTATCACCTCTCTTGTGATATGGGCTCTCCTCCGTGAATGGGGTTTTCTTTTATCAATCATACTTGGTGGTGTGGGTTCTACTCCTGAGCAGGTTTTTCTTTCACCACATGCCTTTTCCATTTGGGTTCTCTTCTCTTTCTTTCCATCTAGTTGTCTATGGAGATGGGAACACCGAAATGAGGGTTTGACCAAGGCAAACCCCTATACATCCCTAACACTTTCTCCATATATTACACATGTAGGTATTGAAGACATTCATGTGCTGGAGGCTTCATCACTTGTGTGGTTGTGATAATTTCCTTTCTTCTCCTTATCTTTATCATTTATACTTCACTTTATTTAAGTTATGTTACTTTCTCACTGTGAACAAGTGTTTTTCTATTCTAAATGTGCAAAACTAAACTAGAAATTCAAAATAAAGAAACACAAGACCACCTTAATGATTAGCCTAAGTAAAAGCACAAACAAAAGAAAAGTGAGATAGGAGTGATTATACCTTCCTTGTTGGTGTTGATCTCCTTGGTTGGCCCTTGATGTAGCTGAAAATATGTGCTCCTTGGATGGCAATGTTGATGAGAAAGGGATGTAAGGTAGGATGAGATCTAGACTAGGTATGCCATGATGATATGGAGGTAAGTATGCAAAATGGCTTGAATGCAAGGAAATGCTTGATTATTGCTTGAATAACACAAGAGCATAAGTTTGATACAAAATGCATAAGGTCCCTTAATGAAGGAAAGAGGGGGTATTTATAGAAGAAATTAAATTCTCTAGAGAATTCAACTGTCAGGATTGAGCCACCATGGCCAAGATGGAGGGATATGGTGAGTTGAGGACTCACAAGCCCTCACATCTTGCCATGTGGAGGGTGAAGTGTCCAAAGGAAAAGGTGAGATGGCAAGGGTACAAGTGATGTGGAAGAAGGACAAGTGATGTGGAGGTACTTGCAAGTACCTTCCCATGTGAGTGATGTGACACATGAGATTCACATGGGGAAGAGGAGAATCCTTGGAAGAATAAAAGTGAATTTTAAATTCAAAATGATTGAGATTATCCCAAGGATAAGACAAGGGAGTTGAGAAGTACCTTGGATAAGACAAGGTGCATATAATAGAAGGTTCCTAACCCATGTGACTAATGTGACAAGTCAAAGGTTCTAAAATACCTCGACACATGTGATTGATGTGACAAGTCAAAGGTTCTAGAACTTTGCATGGGAATAAGGAGAGTCTTGGAAGGATAAAAAAAGAATTAAAAATCTCTTAGGGAATGGGGAGTGTTGACTAAGGTACTGATTAGGCTTAACTGATTAGTGATTAGAAGATAATTAGTGGTTAAGGAAGATTAGAAGCCAACTTGCAAAAGTTGGAAGATGTAACACATCCTAATCAAGGATTAGGCATGTGAACATCTCTAATGATGAGATTAGGGGGTTGATTAAGATTAAGAAAATGATGTGACATGTGAGGAATTAAATAAATGTCATATTTATTTAATTCATTTGATGAAAGGGGGAATAAAGAGTAAGGTATTTAATTGTTAACTAAATACCTTAGGGATTTAGAACAATTTAAGGATATTAATTAGATAATAGCAATATTACTTAATTAACACAAATAAGAGGATGTTTAGACAAAAAGGGACAAATTTGGATAAATGTGAGTGTCCAAATTTAGGTGTCTACACTCACATTCTGAGATTTCTTAGCAATTAGAGTAGAAGTAGTCACTTTGTTGTTTTCTATGATGAACCCACTTTCTGGTCCCTATGAGATGTTAGCATGATTTTGGGATGCTAGCGCACCACGCTACTGTCTGTATTTTACGCTGTCATCCTTTGGCCAAGAGCCTGCTAGCTTTTCTAGAGAATCTCCGTGACCTGTTCTTTCTGATTCTAGGACTCTCATGTTGTTCCTTGAGGTAGTTCAGGGAAGTTCACCCCATGAGGCTCTCTGAATGAAGAGAACTCATGAGTAGCGAATCCCCCTTCTCTACAATTTGAAAATAATGTTTTCATATAAATGTATGCAAAATGTGGTAGCATTGACAAGCTAGTGAGCTCACTAGCTTGCCAATGTGATAGGGTTGACAAGGTAGGGGCAGTGTATGCCTCATAGAAATAGGGACTCACGGTGATGTACATTTCTATGAGGCATATGCTTCCCATACATGTGCATCACCGTGAGTCCTCATTTCTATGAGGCATACACTGCCCCTACCTTGTCAGTATATCATTGTTATTCCCCATTTCTATGAGGCATACGCTGCCCCTAGTCAACCCTATCGCATTTGCAAGCTAGTGGTGCTCCACTAGCTTTCCAATGCAGTAGGGTTGACAAGGTAGGGGTAGCATGATGTACCCCATTTCTATGAGGCATACGCTGCCCCTACCTTTTCAACCCTACCGCATTGGCAAGCTAGTGGTGCTCCACTAGCTTGCCAATGTGGTAGGGTTGACAAGGTAGGGGCAGTGTATGCCTCATAGAAATGGGTAGGGGAAGCATATGCATGTATGCCTCATAGAAATTGGGACTCACCGTGAGTCACAATTCCTATGAGGCATACACTGCCCCCACTTTGTCAACCCTATCACATTGGCAAGCTAGTGAGCTCACTAGCTTGCTAATGCATTAGGATTGACAAGGTAGGGGTGGTGTATGCCTCATAGAAATGGGGACTCACTGTGATATACATCACCAATTTCTATGAGGTATACGCTGCCCGTACCTTGTCAACCTTACTGCATTGGCTAGCTAGTGGAGCATTGACAAGCTAGTGAGCTCACTATCTTGCCAATGCTCCACTAGCTTACTAATGTGGCAGGGTTGGTAGGGGAAGTGTATGCCTCATAGAAATGGGGTCTCATGGCGACATACATGTGGTAGGGTTCACAAGGTAGGGAAAGTGTATGCCTCATAGAAATGGGGTCTCACAGTGATGTATATCACTGTGAGACCCCATTTCTATGAGGCATACACTGCATCACTGTGAGACCCCATTTCTATAAGGCATATGCTACCCCTACCTTATCAACCCTACTGCATTGGAAAGCTAGTGAGTCATGAGACCCCATTTCCATGAGGCATACGCTGCCCCTACCTTGTCAACCCTACCCATTTGGGAAGCTAGTGGTGCATTGGCAAGCTAGTGAGCTTGCCAATGCAGTAGGGTTGACAAGGTAGGGGCTATGCCTCCAATGCAGGGTTGGACAAGGTAGGGGCAGCATATGCCTCATACAAATGGGGTCTCACATGTGCCGTAGGCTTGACAAGGTAGGGGCAAGGTATGCCATCATAGAAATGGGGTCTCACTGTGACACATCACCATGAGACTACCTTGTCAACCCTACCACATTGGAAAGATAATGGAGCACCACTAGCTTTCCAATGCAGTAGGGTTGACAAGGTAGGGCAACGTATTCCTCATAGAAATGGGGACTCATGGTGATTGAGTCCCCTTTTCTATGAGGAGGCACTACCCCTACCTTGTCAACCCTATCACATTGGAAAGCTAGTTATATATCATGAGACCCCATTTCTATGAGGTATACTGCCCCTACCTTGTCAACCCTGCCACATTAGAAAGCTAGTGAGCTCACTAGCTTGCCAATGCTCCACTAGCTTACCAATGTGGTAGGGTTGACAAGGTAGGGGTAGTGTACGCCTCATAGAAACGGGGTCTCATGGTGGTAGGGGTAGCGTATGCCTCATAGAAATGGGGACTCACGGTGATATACATCACCATGAGACCCCATTTCTATGAGGCATACATTGCACCTACCTTGTTAACCCTACCACATCGGCAAGCTAGTGAGCTCACTAGTTTGTCAATGCTACCACATTTTGCATACATTTATACGAAAATATTATTGTCAAACAATTCAAATACCTTTTCCATGCTTCCATTTTGATCCATGATTGCAAGATAGGCTACATATTTCCCCATGATGCGAACTTAGCCTTGAATAAAGAATCTTGAAATAGTGGAGCACCACTAGCTTGCCAATGCAATAGGGTTGAAAAGGTAGGGGTAGCGTATTCCTCATAGAAATGGGGACTCACGGTGATATAGTGAGTCCCCATTTCTATGAGGCATACACTACCCCTACCTTGTCAACCCTACGACATTGGCAAGCTAGTGGTGCATTGGAAAGCTAGTGAGCTCACTAGCTTGCCAATGTGGTAGGGTTGACAAGGTAGGGGTAGTGTATGCCTCATAGTAATGGGGACTCACGATGATCTACATCATCGTGAGACCCCATTTCTATGAGGCATACATTTCCCATGGGTAAACTCACAAAATTGGTTTACAATTCCATTGAGGAAGGAAAAATGCATTTTCGGATGGAAAACACTTTAGGGGGTTCACTAGAACCCCCTAAAGGATTCAATAGAACTATGGGGTTCACAAGAACTAGGGGGTTCGAGTGAACCCCCCTTAATGCGTTTGTTTTTTAATTGCATTAAAGGGGGGTTTGCTAGAACCAAGGGGGTTCGAGGGAATCCCCTAGTTCGCTAGAATCCCCCTTTTCCTCCCTTATCCCCCTCTGGCACCAAATTTCTCTAGAATTTATCCCTTCAAAGCTCAAGTTGAGGATGAAAATGAAGGAGACTTCATAGACCCAACTGGATGATGGTAGTCCTCAAAACAAGCTATCTAACAAATATAATTTTAATATGTTTTGGTTTTATTATGTATTTGTTTTTTTAGTTTGATTAAACATAGATTTTTCACCAAAAATCAAGCTCTATGTTCTACACATGTAGAAAAATAGTAGATTATAAAAATAAAATAAAAAATATCAATGCACTAGATATTGAAGTCCTTGATCCAACAAAAAAAAAGAATTTTGATACATACAAAAAAAGTTATGTTGTATATGGTCTACCTATGTCTGAATTGTAATTAGTTTGATTTCAAAACTTGATTAAGGAAAAAATATTCAATAGAACACTATGAAACCAAATGAAAGCATTATAAATCATAGTTACAAATATAAATTTGAAAAAAATAGAATTTTATCCTTCATGGAAAAAAAGTTATGTTTTATACGGTGAACATCACTCCTTAAAAATGGTGTTTACTGAAAAAACTAGTTTTTGAAGGAGATGGAAAAAGAAGTGCAATCTGATTCCAAAAAAATTGAAAAAAATATATTTAGAATCTACAGACAAAATGTCACAAATCACTAGTTTGCATCATCTTCAAATTCCTAACGGTTTAGCAGCTATAGGTACTTGAAAGTGAATATTTAGTTAGAAAAAATTAGTTCAGTGTCCAGTTTGGCCAAAAATTATAAACCAGTATTATGGGATCACCCCCTACCTTGTCAACCCTACCACATTGGTAAGCTAGTGAGCTCACTAGCTTGCCAATGTGGTAGGGTTGACAAGGTAGGGGCAACATATGCCTCATAGAAATGGGGTCTCACAGTGATGTATATCACCATAAGTCCCCATTTCTATGAGGCATATGTTGCTCCTACCTTTTCAACCCTACATGCCTTGTCCATGCTTCCATTTTGAGCCTATCTTGCAATCATGGCATGCCACATTACCACATTTCTTTAAGGCATTCCATTGGAAAAATTCATGTGACCTTTGTCTATGCTAGAAATAATCTTCTACATGATGATTGTAAGTGTTTTGTATGAAGCCTTGAATGACATATATTTCATTTATTTGTATGGATTCATTTTTTAGGAAACAATATTCATCTCATTACCATGCTACAAGTAAAATTATTCGCCATGCCGAGGAAATGAACAAGGAATAAACTAACAGATAAAGAGTATGAAACCAATAAAGCAAAGGAGAGAGAACGGGTGAGGGGATATTGTGAAAAGAAGAAATTGGATATGATAGACAAAAACAAGCTAATTGAAGAGGAACCTCAACCATCAAAAAGAGAAAAGATATTGGTGGCACAAAGGGCACAAATGTGAAATCATCATGGTAAGACATATTTGAATACCGTATTTGGAGACACACCCTCTACCACAAGTGAATACGAAGGGACACTATTAAGCATGTAAGCGAATATGGAGGGACACCAACTACTGCAAGTGAATATGGATGGACACCATCTTCTGCAAGTGAATATGGAGGGACACCATCTAGCGCAAGTGAATATGGTTGGAGACCATCCACCACATCTCAAGTTTAGAGTACATCATCACTCAAATTTGATGAAGAAGGTACACCATCATCCCCATGTGAACCTCAAGGTATGTCCTGTATTCCACCCTCGATCAAAGGTATGCAATCTAGCCCACCTCACTTAAATATTGATGAAATTCCTAATGTTGAGATGTATGTACCTAGGAGAACACCACCTAAAATTTTGCGTAGAAAGCCAAAGTATTTGATTAATATTAATGAGGATATTTTGCAACACATTGAACGTAAGATTCCAACACCCACTTGTAGAAGATATGCTAATAAGATTTTAAAATTGTTCTTTGAAAGGCTAAATGAAACAACAAGATGTCAACTATTTTTTGAAATGATGCGGGGTATAAAGTATAGAAACATCATGAAGACTCTTGGGTTGAGAAAATTGAATGCTTCAAGTGAAAAAACTATTATGAAGAATCTAATGGATGCTTATGAGAGTGTGGGTAAGACCTCACACTCAAAGGATAGTAATGTCACCCGACGTGTCATTACATCGACTTTGGTAAGTAGTCAAACAAAGAGAGATCGTCGGATTAGAAAGACAAGTGAACAATTGAGAATTAATAGAAAAAAATTGTCAAGAGCCGTTCAAAGGCGACAAAGAATTGAGGGCACCGATTCAAATGAATTATGGGAATTCTCAGGGAGACTACCACGAAAAGATAAAAAAATTGTTGAAGCATTGAGAACACTAATTGAAGAGTATTGGAAGAATAACACAAGGCCATCTCCGAATCAAAGGGATGTGGTAAGAAGGAGAATTGGTAGTTGGAACCATGAGCCACATCCAAAGCATTTTTTGGATACGACTCAAACCCAAGTTTTTCATAAATTTCAACAGGATTATCCTCAAATTAGTATTTGTCAAAGATATTTTGAAATGATTAAACTTTTTTATGTCAAGATAAATCATACACACACTACTTTTTGTAGACTACATATTGAATTCTCTAAGAATTATGATGTTTATCATTCTATATGTTTAGATTTTCATACTAATGATGTTTTGCAAGATTGTGGCATACAAGCCCCACCAACATATTCAAGAGATTTCTTATCAAAATTTTATGTGAAATAGAGGATGGCCAAATATTCTTCAGGACAACATGCTTGGATGGTTCATGTCAGCATTGTGGTGCCTTGTAGCGTATGTTGGTATGTCAACATATGGAAAGCACAGATGAGGTGGGACAAAAACTAGTAGAGTTCGGGAAGTATAAAATAGTGGCATATGCTACAAAATATGGTAATCAAACAAAAATGTGTGATTTGGTTATTCAGAAGATTTCAATGTATTAGTTTATGTCCATGTTTCATGACAATATAGTGTATGAGTATGCAAGACATACCCATAGAGCCTGATGGTTGGACATACAATTCAAGCTATGAAATGACACCTTTCCAGTTGGAAGCATAGTTTCAGTGGTAGACTTTGCATAGAACTACACTCTATAGCCACAACATGAGGTGCAGTCACAATATTACAACTCCACACAGGTTTCAATATTTATGCTTATAGCATTCATTCATGTAACTGATAGTATAGATGACCAAGGGAAGGTATTGAGGGAGTATCACTTTTATATTAGTGATTATAGCACACATTCTCCAGAGTTCGTGCAAGGTTGCTTCCAGATGTTCTACAATGATTTGGCTTAGAGGAACATAGCATACGGTCGACATTTAATATGGTCGGATAACTGTGCAACACAGTTCAAGAACTCACACATGTTCTACTGGCTGAGCAGGATGCATGTCATTATAGGTGTTCAATAAATGTGGAACTTTTGTGAGGCTAGGAATGGAAAGGGGAAGCATGATGGTGCAGAAGCATGTTTGAAATGAGCATTAGCATAAGAAGAGTTAAAGTATAAAGACAATGCAAAAATGAAATATGCAAAATCAATCATCAAGTGGTGTAATGCTCTGATGGGTCCATGTAATGAAGGTATGTCTTCAATTTATAGATTTTTTTGGTTGATGGATGATACTAACATTGCACCATATGAGGATTGTTGTACACTAACAGGATTGAGTGAGCTACACTCTTTCCTTAGCTTAGATGCAGGTTCATGGAGTATCAGTACACGAAAGATGGCATGGTTTTATTCTTCGACATGTACAATGTAAGCCTGAGATTATTGTGAGTCAAAGGAGTGGGTTGAGAAATGGTCATTAAGTTATCTTAACCCACTTCACATGTATCGCCCTCCAACGACATTGGAACTAACATAGATGGATTCATCAGTTGACTTTGACCACATATCAGATCTAGTTCAACCTGGTAATATATCTACTTGCTTAGTTTTTGAAATTCCTATTGTTATCTTACTTTGTAGTGTATTTGTGATGTTGACTAATTTCAAGAGATTTTTTGCACATATCAATGCAGGGCATGTTTATGTAGTTATTATAGATGAAGACAATGAAGAGGGAATGAACTATTACTTGTCATTGTGTCGAGGCCAAAAAAAAACTAGAGGCTTCAGTTATAGATGGAGAAAACATAAAATACCCTACAAGCTCAATTCTTGTTATTGGAACGTGGCCTAGAAGGTACCCACATAAGAGTGTTAAATATTGGTTGTTTTAGGACTTTGACACGCATTGGAAGATTCTTCATTACTTGAATCTTGTCGTGGAATCCAATGTTAGTTTGACCAAATATGGGAGTAGACCTTTGAACAAGACCTTGTGGAAGGTCTGTGAGTTTGACCATGAAGCAATACTTGACACAATAAAGAGTAGAGCAAACCCAAATGGTTCGTTGGATTAATTTGTAAGTATGCACATTGGTTCTTATTAATTTATACTTGTATGCACATTAATTTGTATGATGCCAATGCTATTATGACAATGCTATCATCTAATGTTTATATCATTTTCTTTTACTCTTCCTATTTGTAAGTAATCTACTAAAAATTGATTGGTGTCCCCTTGCAGAAAATGTTGATTTATGAGCCATCCAAGAGAATCTTAGCCAAAAAAGCAATGCAACATCCTTATTTTGATGATCTTGACAAATCTCAATTATGATTTTAAGCCATTATAAAAGTGTGTGTGAATCTTAGCAAGGGAATTTCAAGTTATTCATTTAAAGTTAACCTTATCATGAGCATCTATGATGTAGACATTATAAGAGCATCTCAAATTTCAAATTATTCTATTCATGAGAGGTGTTGTGTGCAATAGGTATCTTGGAACTCCTAATGAATATGTATGGCTAGGATTGACTAAGTTGAGATACTGGAATGCCTATCCTCAATGGAAGCATCGATATTTATGCCTTTTTGTCCCTGACTTGGAACCAAATGGTGTGGATTTGTTGTCTGTAAGCGCCTTCCATCTATTTTCATTTCATTTCCATTTTGGATGCTCTTTCTTTTTCTTCTTTTACTTTTCCTATTTGTAAGTAAAACTACTAAAAATTTATTGGTGTCTCCTTACAAAAATACTGATTTATGAGCAATCCAAGAGAATCTTAGCCAAAAAAGAAATGCAACATCATTATTTTGATGATCTTGACAAATCTCAATTATGATTTGAAGCCATTATAAAAGAGTGTGTGAAGCTTAGCGAGAGAATCTCAAGTTATTCATTTGAAGTTAACCTCACACGAGTACCTATGATGTAGGCATTATAAGAGAATCTCGAATGTATGAGTGACATTGTAAAAGATATGTAAGAATAGAGTACCTAAGGCATTGTGCCTACAAGTACAAGCACTTGGGTTTCAAAATAGTGTATGAAGCATATTAGACAATTGTAGAAAAATTAAAAGAATTAGGACAACCAAATAAATCTCATTTTTTTGTATACATCATATTATTAATATAGTGAATGTAATAACCATTGATGGTTACTAATCATTCTTTTTCTTCTTTTATTCTCTCCCTATTATAACTAGCACCAATTGACTAACTTATTATAAAAAAATTCATTTATTAAAACAAATCAACCTAATGATTATATATCAATATCAATATAGCATATAGTCTATTCAAATAAACATTTGTAATCAGATTTACTCAAATTTTGAAATTTATTGCTACCCTCAAACATTTGTAATTCATGCAACGTAATCCCTTAACAATCCAAATTACAAAAGGGCAGCAATCTTTGATAGCCTGTTATCTAGATACCATGTCAGTTATGGGTATTTCATCTGAGACATTAAGATCACATTGGCCCCCTCTACAATAACCTTTCTTAGTTTTGGTTATCTCAAAGTCGTTTTCCTGTGGTGTCCAGTTTACACTTGATGGAAAGTGTCAAATGCAAGCAACGTAAAGTTGCAAAGTGGTGCAACTTTTATTCTGCAACTCATGTGACCAAACAAACTATTCCAATACATCTATATGGGTACATTAACACTAGAAATGGTCCTCTTTCACACCCAAACACGTGGAATCACTCCAAGCTACGTTTAACTGACTCAATCCCTTAAGGGTCAAAAGTGTAAAAGGGCAACAATCTTTGACGGGTTGTTACCTGAAAACCATGATGCTTAAAAACACTTCGTCTGAGCTTACGAGATCACGTTGGGCCCCTCTATAATAAAATCTATCAGTTTTTGTTATCTTGGAGTTGTTTTCTTGTGGTGTCTAATTTTCACTTGATGGAAAAAGTGTCAAATGCAAGTAGCGTAAAGTTGCAAAGTGGTGCAACTTTTGTTTTACAACTCATGTGACCAAACGAATTGTTCCAACACATCTAGATGGGTACGTTTACACTAGGAATGGTCCTCTTTTGCACCCAAACATGTGGAATCACTCTGAGCTATATTCAATCGACTCGATCCCTTAAGGGTCCAAAGTGCAAAAGGGCAACAATCTTTGACAAACTATTACTCAAAAATCATGATGCTTACGAACTATTTGTCTAAGCCTAAATGATCGTGTTAGACCCTTCTACAATAGCCTCTCTCAATTTTTGTTATATCAGAGTCATTTTCCCGTGGTGTCCAATTTTCACTTGATGGAAAAAGTGTCAAATGCAAGCAGTGTAAAGTTGCAAAGTGGTGCAACTTTCGTTCTGCAACTCATGTGACCAAATAGATTGTTCTAACATGTCCAGATGGGTAAATTTACATTAGGAATGGTCCTCTTTCGCACCCAAACATGCAGAATCGCTCTGAGTTATGTTCAACTGACTCGATCCCTTAAGGGTCCAAAGTGCAAAAGGGTAGCAATATTTGACGAGCTATTACTCCAAAACTGTGATGCTTACAAAATATTTTTCTAAGTCTACAGGATCATGTTGGGCCCCTCTACAATAATATCTCTCATTTTTTGTCATCTTAGAGTCATTTTCCTGTGGTGTCCAATTTTCACTTGATGGAAAAAGTGTTAAATGCAAACAGTATAAAGTTGCAAAGTGGTGCAAATTTTGTTCTGCAACTTGTGTGACCAAATGGACTGTTCCAACACATTCAGATGGGTACGTTTATGCTAGGAATGGTCCTCTTTTGCACCCAAACACACATAATCGTTCTGAGCTACGTTCAACCGGCTCGATCCCTTAAGGGTCTAAAGTGTAAAAGGGAAGCAATATTTGACGGGTTATTACTCATAAACCATGATGCTTACAAACTCTCCATCTGAGCCTAAGAGATCAAGTTAGGCCTCTCTACAATAACCTCTCTCAGTTTTTGTTATCTCAGATTTTTTTCCCGTGGTGTCCAGTTTTCACTTGATAGAAAAAGTGTCAAATGCAAGCAGTGTAAAGTTGCAAAGTGGTGCAACTTTCATTCTACAATTCATATGACCAAACAGATTGTTCCAACGCATTTGGATGGGTATGTTTACACTAGGCATGGTCCTCTTCACACCCAAACATGAAGAATCGCTCTGAGTTACGTTCAACCGACTTGGTCCCTTAAGGGTCCAAAGTGCAAAAGGGAAACAATCTTTGACGGACTATTACTCAAAAAATGTGATCCTTACAAACTCTTTGCCTGAGCCTACAAGATTATGTTGGGCCCCTCTACAATAAACTCTCTCAGTTTTTGTTATCTCAGAGTCATTTTCTCATGGTTTTGAGTTTTCACTTGATGGAAAAAGTGTCAATTGCAACCAGTGTAAAGTTGCAAAGTGGTGCAACTTTCGTTCTGCAATTTGTGTGAGCAAAAAAACTGCTCCAACACATCCCAATAGGTATGTTTATGCTAGGCATAGTCCTCTTTCACACCCAAACACGTGGAATTCTCTGAGCTACATTCAACTGACTTGATCCCTTATGATGGGATGCAAAACAATCGAAAAGAGAAACATACACATGACAGTTGAGAAGTCTGAGTTTTCCACACAAAAAGCATATGATCATCCTCAAGTCTAGCAAGCGCAAGATGTTTTTAATTATCCTCCTTTCGCTTACAACAATATACAACCAATTGTAAATGCATACAATGGTGGAACTTGGAAACATTTTATTTTTCCTCAATTAACAACTTTGGTTGTGAAGCATTTTTTTATTTTCATTTGAAATGATTTGGTATGCTTGAAAATTGGAGTCTAAGAGAAAGAAGTGATGCTCTCATGTTCATTTATTATTTGGTGTGATAAATAAATTTTCCACCCTTGAGTCCATTTTTTATTTGTATTATAAATTATAAAGCTCTCCCAAGTTTGTTTCCTATACAAGAAATAATATTGCAAAAAGTTGACATATACATTTTTTGACATGTTTATATGGTGATGGATCAAGAACATAACAATTCATTCTATGTTGTGAAGATTATGCTATGAAAATGTTTAAAGACTATTCAAGATAAATGTTTGTATGATAATGTGTCAAGAAGTTAACTATTCATCATCTACTATGAATATTATGTTTTGTAAGTGTTGTGAAGATTATGTATCCTTTGCTTAATTGAGTTGTTCCAATCAAAAGATTAAATATACTAGAATCTTTTTATGATTTACATCTTCATGGAATACCAATTGAAAACATGTTTTTTGCTTTTAGATAAAGCATTTCATGGAACTCTTTGGAATAAAATGAATTGAGATATGTAAGAACAATGGAGCATTAGGAAATACATTGCTCAAGGATCTTAAATAAGTCTCCTCTCCTATTGCAATTTTGGGTGGATTATTGCTTTCAAAGTATTGGGAATGTTTTACCTATTTTCTAGTTGGTAGTTGTCATTCTAGAAGGCTCATCTCTTGATATCTATTATACCCGTTCTTAATCAATTATCAAGTTAATAACCAGTGCATTTATTTACATATAATCTTTTCTTTTCAATTTGTGTAATTTTGGAATTTGTAACTCTACTAGTATTCCTAGAATTATTGAAGTTGTTTCGCATCAATCAATTAATATTAAAGACAAACCATGAAGGACAACAATGATCAATGCTAGGGCTAACCAATGAATAAGTATACACATGAATAAGTCAAGCATACATGTGAATAAGGGAAGCACAAGTACTTAAAAACACGTAAGCCTTGAAGTATACACACGAATAAATAGTATACACAAATTAATACAAAGTATATGCATGAATACAAGGTATACACATGAAAACATGTAAGTCACAAAGTATACATTGGAATAGACGTAAGTCACAAAGTATACGCGTAAGTTGTAAAATATATACTTGAATACACGTAACTCATATCTATTGAACTAGGGATTTATAATGCAAATATGGACACCATTGATAAAAAAAGTTTTGTATTAACCAAATAGCCATGTAGGCATACATCAATATATGTCAATATAAGTATAAAATATATACAAAATAGCCATATAGGCTTACGAGAAAGCCATATAGGCATACAATGTCAAATATATCCAATACAAAATATGTACAAAAATGCCATATAGGCATACAACAAAGGGCTCTGGAATCAAAAGTCATTGCTCTCCATGCTCTCAAAATAAAAAAATTCCCTTTGCTTGTCGATCAGATGGTGATACGTTTATCACTCATTTATTTTGAAGTTGAGGATTGCTCCTAGTGCTCCTCAGTGCTCCTCCTAGGGTTTAGTTCTTGGTCAAGTCTTATCTGTTAAAACAAGTACATAAATTAATATATAGAAATTACATTATAAAAAATGATATATTTAACAAAATAATCACTTACTGCCATTTGATGATCACTCTCCATGAGGGAAATATTCAAATTCCCATGTTGAGGCATGTTGAAGCCCTGTATAAACCATCCAATGAAAAATTAAACTATGAATCAATAATGGTTTGATTTTTCACTAACTAACAGCTATAACAACGAGTGTAAATTGAAATTTAGTAATTTGCCTGATACCTCCCCTATGAGATCCATCAAGGAGTCTATAGCAGATGAAAAATTGAGCTCCATTTCCCTATGAACATTTAGAGGTGTATCTGCTTGCAACATCTGAAAATAAAACAACAAATTATTCAATCACGAAAACTACAATAACGATCCACATCATGGATTATAATGTATGAGATAATGAACAAAATTTTGAGTACTTATTAAACTATATATTTCTAACTATCATGCTTACTATTTTCTATATCCATAGTTGTTCGAAAACACCTATTTTTAGGCTTTTACCCATAGCAGCAAGGTGGTGAATCGTTTGATAAAATTATTTTGTAGACATGTACGATAATTGTGGTGGCATAGAGAAGGCAATGAACTGTTTGAAAAAATGCCTCAAAGAAATGGGGTCTCATGGTGATGGAATGCCATTACAAACAAATGTGTCATGGCATTCCATCACCATAAGACCACATATCTTTGAGGAATTTTTTCAAACAGTTCATTGCCTTCTCTATGGTATTATGTTGGGATGGGGTGGATGGTATAGTGTGGTATTGGTTATGAGATGGAGGGAAATCATGGCATGAAGAGGGAGGGGTGGGGACATGAAAAAATGGAATAAAAGGTGGAAGGTTCCATGGATTGGTAAATTGAGGATGAGGACCTTGAAAAGAATTTGGAGGGGAATTTTGGCTAAAGGGTTGGTTTCTATTCTTCAAGCAATGAGTTGTTTGAAAAAATGCCTCAAAAAAATGTGGTCTCATGGTGATGGAATGCTGATGGAATAGCATTCCATCACCATGAGACCACATTTCTTCAAGGAATTTTTCATACTACTCATTGCCTTGACTATGATATTGCTTACTATTATGCTTTGATATATTTTTTCCAAGCATCCATAGTTTGTTGGAAAGCACCTAATTTAAGATTGTAGCCATAGTAGCAAGGAAGTGAGTAGTTTGATAAAATGATTTGGTACACATGTATGGAAAATGTGGTAGCATAGAAAAGGTGGTGAGCTGTTTGAAAAAATTCCTCGAAGAAATATGGTCTCATGGTGATGGAATGACATTAAATCACCATGAGACCACATTTTTGTGAGGGATTTTTTCAAACTACTCACTGCCTTGTCTATGCTATTGCTTACTATTATGCTTTGATAGATTTCTCCAAGCATCCATAGTTTGTTGGAAAGCACCCTTTTTAGGTTTGTATCCATTGCAGCAAGGAAATTAACTATTTGATAAAATGCTTTGGTAGACATGTATGGAAAATGTGGTAGCATAGAAAAGACAGTGAGCTGTTTGAAAAGTGCCTCAAAGAAATTGGGTCTCGTGGTGATGGACATCACCATGAGACTACATTTATTTGAGGCATTTTTTCAAACAACTCATTGCCTTGTCTATACTATTGCTTACTATTATTCTTTCATATATTTCTTCCAAGCATCCATAGCATAGACAAGGTAGTGAACTGTTTGAAAAGATGCCTTAGTAAAAGTGGTCTCATGGAATTCCATGACAAGCAAATGCAATTGGAAGTTGCTTCTACTTATTACTTATGCTATGTGAAGTAATTGCATCACTACTTGTGTTGACTTTCTAAACAACTATATTGTAGTTGAAATTTTGTCATCTATCAACATCTAGTTTTGATTAGGGGTGAAAATTGGGTTTTGAAGGGGTCTAAAACCCTTTACAAAAGATGAAAGTTGAAACTTAAGATAGCAGTAGTAAGCAAAAATCAGCCCTACAACAACAGGTTGCCAAATAAGATAACTCTCATACCACCAACAGCCCAACAATAGCCACAAATAGATAATCAAGACATCATAGGCTACAAAAGACACACAAGCATGGGCCCGAAGCCCAAATACAACTTGTTTTTATCTAGGACCAAAAACCCTCCCAAGTTTTGACTGTAAAAAACCACTTGAAACCATCAGGCAACAAACCACCATAGCAACAACCAGCCATCTGCTTAGAAACAATAAACCATAACACTACAAAAGAAAAGGAAATTTAATGGTAAACACCACCATTAAACCCAACCACCTAATAAAAAACACCAACACACAAGAGGAGAGACACCCCTTGAAGCTCCCAAGCACACCACATACCAACTCCAAATCCACCTCAAGAGGACTGAGCTCCCCTCTATAGGAGAGGATACTGTGACAACCCAAAAAACCAAGGGCGCACCTCTTTAGCAACCTCAGCCTCCACCTCAATAGGAGCACCACCAGAGGAAACCAGAAAAGAGGACCACCATCCACATCCAACAAACCCACCTCCACCTCAATAAGAAGTGACTTCTGACCATCAAGAGTTGTCTTTGCCTCAACAAAGACATAGTGCATAGAAAATGGAAGAGATTCAAAGCTCCAAAAAAATGAAGAGCCACACCATCCTTTGGCTGAGCATGTAGGAGCTCCAAGAGAGAGATCACACCCAAACAAATAGGAAACTCCAAGGGAGCAAAAGGGAAATGCTTTCCACTCCACCAGCTTCCAGTCAGCATCACTAAAACACCATCAAACAAAAACAAACTCCAAGAGCCCTGCAACACAAGCATGTGCCACACCTTCAACAACGAAGGCTTATCACAAAAATCCAGTGAAGCCAAGCAGATCCTTCTCTTAGCAGGAGAAATAAAGGGCTTCTCCAAGCCAAGAGAAGAACCGCCCCTTCCAATCTTAGCACCAAAAGCCTTAAGAGGAGAAAATCCTCCTCCCAACATGCCATGAGAAGCATCAACCACTTCCAACCAAACAAAAGACAACCCCAAAAATAGAGAGCTCCTCCAAGAGAGGACCCAGGGCCAAGAACAAACAATAACCCCCTTTGAGAAAGATAGCCCAGTCAACCACAATGGGTACCCAAATGCTCTGAACCCAAGAAGAACTAGAGCATCACGAGAGGCCAAAGAGACCCTACATCCAAGAGTCACAACAGAGAATTCATCTTCAAAACCACATTCCTCGGTAGCAAAGAAACCCCATAATGGGTATCCAAAATCTATCAAAGAGAGCCCGAGAAATAAAACAAGGCTATGGTTTGACAAACCAATAATCTTAGAAGAGAGATCGTCCCTTCCCAACACCATACCAAGAGGCACAAATATGCAATACTCAGAAGAATCGCCATGACCACAACAACACCAAAGAAGCATATCAAAATACTCTCCAAGACAGGAGCCTGTCACCGAAGGTAAGAGAACCACGAACCGGAGAGGAAAGGCCTGAGCCAGAAAGAAAACACTGACAGCATAATGCCAACCACCACAAGCAACACTAACAACTCCAAAAATGAGCCCCAACCAACGCAGCCAAGAGAAGAGCCAAGACACACAACCAACTCTAAATAGGAAGAAAGCATCTCCCAGGGCATCCAAGATGAAGACCCCAAAAGAAGCCAGAGCCTCTTAGAGAAACCCTAGATCTAAGGCAGCCAAAAAATAGAGAGCCCACAAATAAATTCCCTCTCCAACGTCAACTGTTTGTTCAACCACTTCCCAACAACGCCAACCATCCAAGACCCCATTAGCCTCGCCATCCTCCTCACTTGCTCCATCCTCCTCTATGCAATTTGAACCAGTGCTCCTGCTAGGTTTCTCGCCTGCCACTCCATCAAGTGTCCAAAATGTTAGCTATCTATCAACATCTAGTTATTAGTTATGGAATGTGAAGTTATGTTTTGAGTTTGAAAGATGTGCAATGCAATGTAATCAACGATATGAATATAAACTACACAAATATATTAAGTACAATTCATTAGTTAAACTCTTTATTATATTGCATGCATGTAGGTTTTTCAAATCCACTAGCATTGGGAGGTGTTTCTTCGAAACCTCCAATATTAGCCTATTGAACATTCAAAATCACATATTAGAATACCATTCATAAAACAATGCTATTAACATGTAATGAATTTATAATTGTTTATTAGTTACATACCTCAGTGGTAGATGCAGTGGAGTAATAAGAGGGTGTAGGGCTGGTGAATCTAGTATCAACACTGTGACCCTGAAATTTTATTAAAATCATAAAACTAAATTAGTTAATCTTGAATTTCAAAATTAAAATTTAATAAATTAAATACAATGAACATGCTAACATTTACCTGAGTATCGATGCCATAGGCCTCATTCAAAATGTTAGCTTCCCTCGCCATCTCCATAGCTGCAGACGTATCCTGCGTAGCAACCTCCTGAGTGTGGGGTCATATGAACAAGTCACCCCACAAGCCTAATACAAATGGGATCGAAGCCCACCACTCAAAGACTCCCCTAGATGGCACTATAGTATAGGACTGGCATGCTGGATGACACTCTGGGTCAAAGAGTTGTTGGCCTACAAAGTGTCTACCTCGACACTATCCTTCACAATGGAAGGGATAACGATGTGCTCATGAGGCGGCCTAGCGAGAGCTTGTCTCACTTGTCGTCTAGGATCCTAATGTGCACCAAGTCTATCTTGAGCTGACCCCCCACCTCTCCCCTAGAAGTCCCTCATATCAAAATAATTCAAGATTTTGTTCAAGGTGAACTCACAGTATAGTTTCCTCAGGAAATATTGCGAGACTTCGCAATTGTTGCATGATGGGTAATCAAAAACCATGTACCACCTATCCCAAAAAAAGGTCCAAATCTGTTGGTGGTGGTACCAATGGATAGAAAACCTCTTCACATTGAGGCTAAGATTTTCATTTGTGTGTGGGTCAGTGAATAATGAGCACAAATCTAATTTTGTAATTTTTAGATTTTTTACATCTTTATATGATAATTTATCTCGGTAATAATTCCTAGTCACTTGCCTCCTATCTTGCTAACCAGTTAATTGTTTGTTGATTGAATCTACATGTTTTAATATTTCTTTTAGTGAATTTGCAAGTGTTTTTCTTTCCATGGTTGAACCGTTTGGATCATTCAACCTTGCGATTAACTCAATTTGTTTTTTATTGTTTTCAATTTCACTCATTAAATTTTGCTATCAAGTGCCAAGAGGATGTTGAGGGATTGGCAGAGGAGATTGTTGTTGTGGTTGTTGAACTTGAGGATTTTGTTGATGTTGTTGTTGCTTTGCTTGTTGAGTATTTTCAGGAGGGTTTTGAAGAGGGTTTGTAGGTTCATTAACATCTCCTACAAATTCAACAA
The DNA here is from genome assembly GCA_007258455.2 of Sequoia sempervirens. Classification (NCBI taxonomy): domain Eukaryota; kingdom Viridiplantae; phylum Streptophyta; class Pinopsida; order Cupressales; family Cupressaceae; genus Sequoia; species Sequoia sempervirens. The sequence continues at coordinate 255,562 of VDFB02178245.1, read as the reverse complement.
ATAAATTAAAAAAAACCTAAAACTAACAAATTCGCAAAAAAAAAAACAATCCTTACCTCTTAGACCTCATTGTCGATGTGGCAGCATCTTGGCGATGAACAACAACAATTTGATGAAAAATTGGCAAGATTTACTCCTCCCAGAATGAGAGTGGGCAAATGAAGGGCTTATGACCGCGGGTAGAAAAAAAACAGTCATAATGCAAATGAATTCGATTTCCTTTTTTTTACTTTTAATAGCTCATAACACAAGTGTGTTATAACACACTCGTGTTATAACGTGCTCATGTTATAGGTTCTGTGTGGTTGAGCCATAGGCTTGGCACACCAAACCATAACATGAGTGCATTATAACATGCTCGAGTGTTATGAGCTATCAATTTTTTTTAAAAAAAATTGGACACAAATTGACACCCCATCTTTTTGCACCCGCCCAGGGAGTTATTCTCATGAACATAAAGGGAGAGTAGTTGAGATAGTTTGAAAAGCTTGATATTTAGAGCCCTTTTCCCTTGATGTCAAAGGTGGGAGTAGTTTGAGATTTTTTGAAGGATGTGTTGCCATCAATGACAAAGGGGGAGATTGTTGGAAATTTTTTTATCATTGAGAAGATTGGTGGATGTATGCAAGATGATGTTACTATGGTGTTGTCATTGATGTCAACATTGTAGTGATGTCAACATTATTGTATAGTTGATGTTTGATAAGCATGATTGAATATGGTGTTACTAGTGATGTCAACTCATTGTACAATTGAAGAAGTGTTGGTCTGGAGTAGATCAAATGTGTTGGATAAATTGCATAAGCTCATAATGCAATTTTCAATGTTCAACGAACCTGTGTTGTGGTCTGCATTGCTCTGTTATGAAGAATATTGTCATGTGGTTCTAAGGTAATTTTGGTGGATGTTGGAGGAATCTAAATCCAAAGTTTCAAGACTTGAAGCCCTCCATAGTTGAAGTTAGAGTTGACAGTGTATCTCTCTAGATATGGAAGAGTTACAATGACATAGTACCTAGTTGGAATGCTCCCCATTCCATCACAAATGATTGTTATGCTATGTAGTTTTGAGGATGTGTTTTTACAGGTACATTAGAAGTGTGTATGCTCCAAGTGGCAAGTATTTTGGAAGTCAATGTATCGAGTTGTGAATGAATAGTTGGTTTATTCTATTATTGCTTCACCAGCAGTGTCGACCTAAAGGTTTTGAGGTCATGTGCAATTAAAGTATGTATGGATCAAACTTATGAGTGTAATTATAGATGATGCTAACCTATTTTGATGTGTCACACATTTTAGTTTATTCTGTGAGGTGTTTGTGGTTGAGTCTTTCGCCAATAGGTCATGAGGATGCACGATACATCTAATTAGGTCGACCTAATTGGTGTTTGTGGATGTAATTCATATAAATGTAAGATTATTTCAGTGTTGTAGAAGAGTGAATATATTAATATGAAAGTGGTAGGGTGTGATGTGAATGTAATGTGATAGAGCAGCTCGTATGATAGTTGTGAAGCATGAAGTGTGTTAAGTCAGTTTATAGGGCTTAATTGGAACTGTCTCCATCATATTACAGATGCATTATATCAGTTCAATATTTGGCACTGAGCCACCCTCTTTTCTATCTTGGAAGTGATCCATTCCTTCTATTCTCTAGACAGTGAGTCCTCTGGATAGTTAGTCCTCCAGATAGTGAGTCCTTCAGATAGTGAGTCCTCCGGATAGTGAGTCCTCCGGACAGTGAGTCCACTTGGCAGTGAGCCATTCTATAATTCTTATAATTGGTTATAATATATTGTGAGCTAATCCTCACCATGGTTTCTCCCTTTTGGGTTTTCCACATAAAATATGGCATTCTTTGATTTGATGCATGTGCTTTCTATGTTCCTTTCTATTACTGCAAGTTTAATATAATGCATGGAATGGATGTTTAAAGTTGATGAAGTTAATGAATTTTGATAAATACTAATTCACCTCCCTCTCAGTATTTCGGGTGTTCAATAGGGGGTTGGGAACTAAAAAATAGTTATTATTTTGGGGCTACTCTCGCTGCCAAGAGTGTTTGGGGACTCATTTTGACAAGGGGTTTGTGGCATAAATATTTTTACCAAAATTATATTACTCCAAAACCCATTGTTGATTGGATTCGATGTTTGGTTGAAACTTCTCGAAATGCCTCTATTATCTAGAAGTTTGTTCTTTGTTTCCCTATTATTGGTAACTGACTGTCTTGGAAGGTAGGAAATGGTGAAAATATGAGAGTGGGAGTTGATCATTGGGTTGGTTGTGGTGAAGCTTACCTTCTCCCTGGGAGTCTAATAAATCTATTGTCTGAGAAAGGTATTGTTACTCTTGAACAGGTTGTTGATCCTAATAAGTCACCAATTTTTGGCAACAAGGGTGGAAATTTGTTAATTGGTTAGGTTTGAATAGAGTGGATTATGAAATCTAGAGTGATTACATGTTAATAGGCTAAAGTGGTTTCATTTCAAAATAAACAATGAGGAAGATCTTTTGGTTTGGTCTAAGAAGTATAATGTTAGTTTGGGATACAAGACTTTGTTTCCTCAAAGGAACCATGATGTTGATAGTTGGTGGTGGAAGTGTATTTGGAAGATTCATGCTCCTTATAAGACCAAATTTTTTATGTGGCTTGCACTCCAAAATAAAGTTTTAAATTGGGATGTGTTGCAAAATAGAATTTGGCAAGGTCCGAGAGGTTGTTCTCTATGCTTGATGGTTTTGTAATCTATTGATCACCTTTTAATCAATTGTCTTTACACTATCAAAGTTCGGTTTGATATGGAAATATTGATTGGTCAAAAGAATGTTTGGGCCATAAATACTCTATTGAATTTTTTTGAGAATTGGTATCATCATAGGTCGCTACATTCCTATAGGAATCTACCACTTCTAGTTATATGGGGTATTTGGTTGGTCAAAAATGTTGCAATTTTTCAAAATAAGTCCATTCTTGCCTTCCAATGCACATCTCAGATTTAGTCAACTTTTGTATACTTTTAGAATATCCCTAAGGTGAATATTTTGAGATCCATAATTCCTCTATTAATTGATAAAACCCATCCTTTGGGTTTCTTTGATGGGGCTAGTCAAGGTGATTTTACTCTCTGTGGGATGGATGACATTATATTTTACAATCCAAACCATTATATCTCTTTTAGTGCTAGTCTAGGCAATGGTACAAATAATTTTGTGGAGATTATGGCTTTGAAACTTTTGTTGACTTTGGCCAAGGACAGAAGGATGGATCAAATACAAGTCTTCACTGATTCAAAGGTCATCATCAAATGGATAAATGGGATCTATCGTGTTGAAAATATCATCCTCATGCCTATTAAAGCTTTGCTTGATGGGCTGAGACTTATATTTATCCATGTATCCTTCACACATGTTTACTTGGAATACAATATGGAGGTGGACACACTTTCAAATGTCGGTTTACATTTGGCTATGGATAGATGGGAACTCATTGAACACTTGGTGAGTTCTATCTTGCCACCATATAACCTCTCTGTGACCAGTCATTCATGTTGCTCTCATCCACTTTTCTCTTGCAACTTTGCTCTTTCTTCTTGATCACTTTTTTTTCCTGCTACTTGCTTGCATTCATCATTTTATGGTGTGTTTTCTTTGTTTTTCTGGCGACTGTCTCTTTGATTCTTTGCCCAGTTTTTTTCTGGGCTTTTTCTGTTGACTACTGCCTATTTTTGGCAACACTTTTTCTTTGCCTTCTTTCTGATTTTTCATTTTGTTTTTCTTCTTGTGAAGCTTTTTTAAGCTTCTTCAAAATGTAATATCTTTATTCAATATGATATTATGATTTTTTTTCCAAAGAAAAAAATTATAAGAAAATATTTATATTTTATATTTTAAATTTTTTTAAATTAAATATTAAAATTATATTCTATATTTCTACAATAATATTAAAAAATATTCAAGATTTTTTTTATTTTTAAAAGTTCAAAACAATCTAAACCAAAAAAAAAAATTTATATTATATATTTTACAAATATTTTGAATTAAATAGTAAATTTATATTCTATGCTTTTAAAATAATATTAAAAAAATATTCAAGATAATTTTGATTTTAAAAATTATAAAGAAAATTAAAACATAAAACTCACATTTTTAAAAGAAAAAATCATTTATATTTAATATTTTACAAATATTTTAAATTAAATATTAACTTAATAATAATATTTTAAAATCAATATTACAAAATATTGAAGACAATTTTATTTTAAAAGTTCAAATCAATCTGAAACACTAAAATCATTTAGTGTATTTTGGGTTTCAAAGGAGCTTGGGGACGTACTATATTTTTGGTATTTTCCATGAATTTTGAGAATCTTCATCAACTCTAAAAGATAATATTACTTTAAATAAAAATCTACTCATTTGATCCTTTAAACCTATTTATTTGTTTCTCAAACAATTTATTGAAGTCTTATTTGTACTTGTTAGTACTTGCCCTCACACAATACTATTGCAATGAGTTTGGTTTAACCGGTTATTAATAAATTGTTTGTTAATGAATTATATTTTAATATTTTAATTTTATTAGGAAGATTTTATTTTTTCTAAAGTCAACATGCAAGTTTTTTAATTTTATAAATTTTTGAAAATAATCTTTTTTTTTCATCAAAAGACTTTTTGCCTATATATATTTATATTAATATTAATATGAACAGTACAATAGTTGAAACTTTTCATCCCCAATAACTATCCCTTTACAAAATGTCATTTTCTTGGCTCTTTGTAGCCATAATCTAAACCCTGATATCCTCCCATTACAAATTATTCTTTGAGCATATCAAATCTAGGGCTAAATCCCAAAATGTTACAATATTCTATACTGTAATTATACCTTTAACCCAATGCTTTCAGAATATTACATGAACAACATATAATGTAAATATAAGATTATCATTTGCATTATACTTAGAGCCACCCAAAAACCACCTTAAGATCTGATCTTTTTATTCCTCCATCTACTCTATTTGTACCTCATTTTCATCTTGTTGTTCAATCAAATTACCCACTCCAAATTAAACATGAGGCATAGCATTAAGATTAATGCCCAAGACATTGTGTGCAACCATTAACTGATTTGGACCACTATTTTCATCTGCAACCAACAGTGGACCTGGAGGTAGAGTTGGAGGATCATGGTCATGAGTAAGCAATGCCATGATAGCCTACACCCTCACTCTTACTCTTTCTACTAGTTCAAAGTCAAACTCCCCTGCATACCTATTAAGCACTGCTTGCAAATGACTTGAGTTTTGTTGTGCCAAAGTCTTATTGATTGCAATGAACAGAGAAGGGAAGGTAGTTCTATGTGATAGAAAATGCTTGGGAAACAATCCACCCACAAACCCCTAACCCTTCCATAAATCATATTCCTTTATTTTAATACAATTGTCTTTTTCTTTTCAATAAGAATAGGGAGTTTGTATTATGGAAGCTCATGAGACACGACAGAGATGGTGTATCATATCGATTATTGTGTTAATTAATGATGTTCCCCGTTGTACTTGTTTTAAATGGAAATTTTTTGCCACGAGTGGATCTTAGAGTAGATAGCATAAGAAGAACATGACAATTTTTTTTAGAATGGTGGGCGATAATGAATTTCATGGTAGTTTTTGTAGGGGCTTACAACGAGAATCTGTCGGTCACATGCATCGTCGGGGCCTCAACTCCAATGATTATGGCACTAACTGTATTGATTGCAAGCTTTTGGATTCAACTGTGTATGTTTTTATGTCGAAACATCAACACAAAACATACACAGTTGAATTCGACACAAAACATACACAGTTGAATCCAAAAGCTTGCAATCAATCTCATGGACTGTGGAAAACTCATTCCAACTACTAACCATATTCTTCATCATACCATTGACCTTCCTGACTTTACCTAGGAGTATCACTGCTTTCAGACTATAACATGCACTTAGGTACCCTCCTGCTCTTTCAATTATTTCCCTCTGATTTTTTTATTTTCAATTTCTCTTTCCCAAAACTCAACCGTGTTCTTTTTGTTGTGTTTTTAGGTGATTGTGAACAATTTGGATGATGCCAACAAGCTCATTGACCATGTGACATCTACAATTCTTATAAAGAGCAAGCTAGTGTATATCAACATCAACTGTAATCTCCCCGCAATTCCCCACTACATGTTCAGTCATGAGCCTGTTCCATTTTGTCTCTTGTCTAGGAGGGATTTCTTCTTCATTTTTGTTAAATTATTTCCTACTTGGTGTTTATATATTCAAGTATTAAATCTACGAGTCTTCATGTTGCTGGTCTCCACCAATGGTTTCTGAATGAATAGTGTTTTCCTATGATGATAAAGGTTTACTCATATTTTGGCTTCTCCTCTTTATGTATATTTAAGATTTTAATGTTTGGAAGTGAAGTTTGGTTGGCCAGTCTTTTCATTTGTGGAATAAGTGAAATACAAATGAAAAGGCTTTATTTGAAGGTTTTTTCAAAAATGTTGTTAGGTTAATTTTTGCCTAGTGAAAGTCTGACTACGACAAGAGTCCTCCAACCTCCCATCGGTGTATCGAGGAGACAAAACTCAAAGTCACGACATTCACCCACGAAGTCCCGTCGACAATGACCCTCCATCCTTTCATTGGCACTTCGACATGGAAGATTAATTTGGTCTTCTTCTAAATTTTGCCAAATTCAAAGGTAGTTCCTCTAGAGTACTAACTGAAGATGGTGAAATGCAAGAGCACCAAGGTGATATCATTCATGTAGATCAAATGGAGGAGTGTTCATATCTGCACTGTGTTTTTTCTCTCTATGTCACATGTATGGTTGGGGTGTCAGACGTATGGTTGGAGTTGATTTTGTGAAAATACCATATCTGCTCTGGTTTTTGGTATCCAATGTCATATGTTTAGTTGGGGTTTTGGGATGAAATTTTGTCTATGGGGGTCTAAATTAATGCTTCAAAGTTGCCATATGGGTTTGCAATTTCAGGCATTTTGTCCAATTGTAAGAAAAAATGTAATAATCTAGTTATGTAGAGCCTTTGATGCTAATGATGATAGACTATAATTTATAAATCTTATAATGTATTTAATATTAATATATGAGCTATATGCTCTTTGCTTAAAAAAAAAAAAAATCTCCTAGTGAGGCTTGGGGCTCAAGCTAACTCATGCGTATGTGCATGAGTTCAATGCTTAGCTTCAGAGATAATTTATAGCAGTAAAACCTAATAGGTTTACCTCTACAAATCCAACAAGTGGCTCTAACCTGGTACTATTCTCCTTCCACTGTATTCAACTTTAAGCACACAAGGTTCACTACATATGGTTACCATCATTTCCAACAATTTTCCACAGTATTGAGTTTTAAATTTTCATTCAAAACATTGGTTTCTTGTGGCAAGAGATTAAATTGACATTTCTATGGGGTTCTTTGGTAGTTTGGGTACTTGATTTTTCTTGTATATTTGAATGGGAAAAACACTAATAAGAAACTTCCTTGTCAATTTTGTTCCTCTTTGGTTGTTTCTTACTAGTGTGTGTTCTTTTGAAGGTATTTTTGGAAGTTTACATTTTTTTTTGTTTCATCATGGTGTGTTCTTATTGTTTTTGCAATGTTTGAAGGGCCTCAGTGGGTAGTAGAAAAGATTTGTCTTTGATGAAGCTCTTATATTGTTCATTAAAAGAAGGTATTTTTGGAAGTTTACATTTTTTTTTGTTTCATCATGGTGTGTTCTTATTGTTTTTGCAATGTTTGAAGTGCCTCGGTGGGTAGTAGAAAAGATTTGTCTTTGATTAAGCCCTTATATTGTTCATTGCATTTCAAGCTACTTGTAACTTGTTTTGGTAATAGTGTTTTTGGGTCACATGAATTATAGGCTAAGCAATCCAAGAAGTGTGGAAACAGCTTAAAAAAACAAAACTCATATCAAGTTACTAAGTTTTGTCTCTACATATAAACTTTCCCATCAACAATGTATCAATTACTATCCTTGAGTAATCCAATATTACTTTTGACATTATTTGGTTGGCTTGTAGAATTAGTCTTTTAGCGTGCTTCTCTGGTTTGTGCCTTTTTCAATGCTCTCTAATCCCATTGACTTGTTTTGCTTATTTGTGATATTGACATAAATAATAACTTCATTTTGTTTCTTTAGTATATAATTTAGTATGAGTTCCCTTATAGTGTAGGCTTTTTTCCAACTGTAAATGCTTTGTTCTTGCTTTAGATTCTGATCTAACTTTCTATTGGATGCTTGTTGCAATATATCTGTCATGTATTATATTATAATGTATTAGGTAGTAACAAATAAATGTGTTGATGCATATATTTTTTAAGTCATCTCCCTAATTAAAGTAGAATAAAAGTATTTATTGTGCATGTGTGAATGGTAATGTTAGGTTGTTGAGTGCTATATATTGTAGGCAAGAGAGTCATGTGAGATATGGGAAGAATAATATGTGTTTGGCATATCATATGAGATATAGTGTGAAGTGGCTTTTCCACAAAGAATATTTTATGGTGTTGTCCTACCTCAAGAGTTTATTGATTATTCTATTTTTGAGTATATTAGAGTATTTTTATTATTTATGCAGGTTCATAACAATATTATTAATAATTGTTTATCCCATGAGAAAACAATTTTTTTTATATATCTTTATAAGCATGAATTACTTTTGGATTAATGTCAAGTTCAGACATTTAAATTATTTAATGTTATTTCATTAATTATTGGGGGCATTATATTTTCAAAAGTGGAGTTGTGTTAATTACATTATTGTAACATACTTATAACCTTTAACACAGGGAAGAAGACCTAGTACTTGAACATGTTTCAATAGTTGTGATAGTATTTGTTTATATAATGCCCAATATTTTTATCAATATTAAACCAATAGATGTGACTTTAAAGTTGTTAGTATTGATGATGATGGCCCATAATTAAACACAATGTATTCCTTTGATACCACATCAGCGCTCAATAAAACATGTTGTGAATGCATAAGTATTGGACTCTTTTTTTTAGGGCCTTTTTGGACACCTTGAAAAAAATCATGCTGATGTGGCATCATATTTAATGATGTGGCCTTGAAACCTTAGTTATAAGCAGGGGAATTTCCAAGTAAGCTGCTATAAAAAATTGGGAGTGATTTGAAATTTCTACGTAGGATAATTAGAAGCACAAAGTTAGGGTGCTCAACTACTAGGTCATCTCCCCTACTTAGTATTTATAACATTTCTAGCTTTCATATAAATAGATTTTGTGTTAATTTGGTGGGATTCACTACTTCTTCTCCCATGTATGAACATGTCTTAGAAACTTAGATTCATGAGTTTGCTCCTAGCCTTTTGAAGACTTTAACTAACTCTCTATTTGTGATCACTTTCTATTGAACTGGAACACCCATAGCCACCAAATGAATAGAGTTGGGATGTGCATTAATGAAAACATAAATGAAAGGACTTTGTTTGTGATTTGATTATCATGCTAAAATACAGGCTATTAGCTTTGGACTAGTATACAAGTTGGGCTTAAACAACACACACTAAGCATTTGACTACTTAGGTGGTTGTTGTGGGGCCCTCTTCAACCATCCCACTTTCGTTCGTTGTTTTTGTTTGCCATTAGTCCTTGGAATCCGTGTAAGTAATTGCACGAGACTAAAAACAAACAGAAACAATGAACAAAAGCAAGATGGTTGAAGCTTAGTGTGTGTTGTTTAAGCCCGACCGTCTAAAGAGAACACCAATCTTCAATGCCTTGAGGAAATTAATTTCTAATATATTCTTTTAAACATAAGTCCTCTGTAGTAGCTCACTTTGGTTTATGCCAATGGCTTTGGCCCTCTTCCTTTGTTACGATGTATTCTGCGTTGTGGACATTTTCGTTTCTCAATGTGGCTTCTATGATGTTCTGTAATTCACAATTTTGTTTCCAAAATTTGTAAGTCTCTTAATTCAATCAATATGGAATTTTCGGTGGTATCTACGACTGTAATGATTGATAGCTTCCTCATTTTAAATTAACTTAGATTTTGGCTATTTCCAAATTTGTTGTTTGGTTTAGATCAACTTGAACAATCCATGTTAGATCATTTTCACAAATCTCATGTACCAATCAATACAAGAATTGGCATGCTCTGATTTTGCTTCACCGTCCTCTTTTGAGACTGTAACTTTGATCTACAACCTCTTGAGGTTGTGAATTGCTTGGTGATTTTGTTTTCATAATTGAGATGGCATGTATTCAAGTAATTGTGATAATAAAATTGGCTTTGATTTTTCTACAAAGTCCCACCATGAAGCTCACCTTGTGATGGATGCTAGGATTGAGAAAAGTGGCTTCTATCCAATCTAGCTTCTTTCTTCTATGTAAAACTAGGTTTTGTGTAAGCTGGTCTAATATGCATCTAATGCAAGTTCTGTTAGAATAACTATACTAAATTGAGGAACCAAGTCTAATATGCCAACATGGTGAATCATTTCCATTATATCCATGATGTGTGGCTACCTTTGCTTGCATTTTTATAGCTGGGTGGATATCACATCTTCAATATGATGGCATCTTCCAAATGTTTCCGAACATGTGAAACAACACTACTTTAAATTTGGTACCATATACATGTTGGAATCTTTCTAAAATATCATAATTTTTGATGAAAAGATGTAATGTCCCTTTCTTTCAAATTAAACCAAGATTAAACTAAAACATCTACCATTTATTTTATGTAGGTTTTGATAATTTACTTATTACAATAATAAATTAAAAGGGTCACAATATCACAAAAGGGGTTGTTTAAATGATATTATAAAATAAAATTATAATAAAGAGTGTTTGAAGAAAAGTTCAAATATAAAATAAGGCCTCTTATAATTAAAGTGTCATGTCCCCTTTTGCTAATAATGTATGTTATGGATTAAATTATTCATTTCTTATTTTTCACATCTCTTCTACTCTCATTTCATGTGCATGTTTTTCTTCTTCTTCCCTTAGTATTTATAAGGTCCTCAAAAGTCTTTGAGTTTGAAAGCATGCTTAATCTTCTAACTCTTTGTCAATAATTGCCCAAGTTTCAAAGTTTCTAATCCATGGATGCTTTCCCATCTAAGCTCAACATTTCTTTGGTTCTTGTTAGACTTTTATACTTTTTCCTCTTGTCTTGCCTTCCATCTTTCCATTGCTCTTCCTTTGTATTTGTTAGAATTTCAAACTCATATTTAGTAGCACTCCCATTGCTCAACCACCAATGCCCCAACTTATGGTATAAGTCTTCTGGTATCTTCAATCCCCAATCCCTGATATTCCCACCTTCATTTCTATTCTTTCCACAACATCCCAACATGTGTTTTTGATAAATTAAGCAACATTTTTAGGGTGTTGTACCCTTCATAGAGAGCCACAAGGGCCAATAGAGTCCAAAATTAAAAAAAAGTATCAAAATAAAACACAAAACCAAAAATAGATGCAGACTAACAACACTCGAACCAATAGCAAACCAACAACAAACTAGCTGGCATTCTCCCAGTTCTTTGACAAAAGCTAAACTAAATCATCACCGATCCACTCTTGGCGGTCTTCAATCTTCTTCATCTCCATCTCGTCCTTCATGACAACTAACATGGTACTAGTGACATAGTAACTAATTTGACCATGAATCAGGTCAACCCATTGAATTTTTTGTCCATTTTGTCCATTCTTTCTTTCAGCACACCGAGCTCCTCCCTGCCACACATAGTGTAATCAGGATCATTCTGCTAATATCCAATAGTTCTGACGAGTGAGAGGCCAAACCTCCTTCTAAGCTTTACCCTTGTCAAGAATGGAAGAGGGACCTCTGGCTTTCTCACCTTCCTCGCCATCCAACACCTCTTCAACTTTGCTATCTTTGTTGTCCGATAGCTCCTCTTCAGTGCCCAAATCCCTAACCTGCACTTTTTTCCTGTTCTTTGCCAACCTGCTAGATCACGGAATGATGGCATCACATCCAATAACCATACTCTCCGCAACCACCGTATCACCCAACGAGTCCTTTCTCACAACATTTTTCCCTTTATTTGGAGGCTCCTTCTCCTCCTTACCTTTCTTTTTTGGGGCATGCTTATTGGAAGTCTTAGCAGGGGTAGACTTGAGGTCACACAGGCTAGCCGTCGCACTAGTTTGGGAAGCTCCCTCAATACCCTTAAGTTTTTTGGTAGTAGGTTTGGGTTTCTAAGACTCAATAGGGACTGGGTGACTCTTCTTGATAGGGCCTTTAGATTCGGCTGGAGATAAGTTGGTCTCAGTGGGCGACTCAATTTCCTCAATTCAGATGGCCAAAATGGGTTTCATAGGGCATAAAGCCAGATGAAAGTGGTAGAATCTTAGGATAAGACCCTGGTGGAGCAGTAGGGGAGTAGGTTCTCTGGGATTTAAAGCAATAGACTTCACACATTTTTTGACTGAGTTTTCAAGGTCCATAAGCAGAAAAAAGGGAAAGCTCAATAAAACTTTATGCCTAAGGTGATTTAACAAGGGAAAATGGTAGAAGTAATAGGTCTTGTACCTTCCTTACAGTGTGACATATTTCATCAATGCAAGATACACCTGGTTCCACGGCCGAGGAAGAGCCTTCCGTTCAAACCCAGACTAGTTGTGCATTGGCTTCCCATCTCCCACAAAGAATTTGTCCATACTAACATTGTCCTGGGTCTTCAAATGTTTAGGATGCTTCATGCCAGAGCACTAGAGACTCGTCACCTGAGCAATCACTTCCTCATCCACTGTAAAGGAGATGCCTCCCAGAGACACATAATGATTCTTCCAAGAGTTGATGAACTAGGTCGACAGATTACGGTCATGGCCCACAAGTCTCTCCATCAGAGGAGCAATGCCCCCTTTGACACAAATGTGCCAGACCAACGGATCCTTGTGAAATTCATTGCAATTATCTAGCTCCGTCTGCACCCTATCACCCCCCATGATTCTGCACTATGCACAGTATAACTAGGAACCCTAAAACAACAAAATGTTAGAGATAATTGCAAGGTGAAAAATCACCCGCACAATAAGGCATTTAAGCCATAAATGACAATATTTCAGAATCAAGCTTAAGGATAGGTCACATGCATGAGTAAACAATTTCCCTAAAACAATCTTAGTAGAGGCATTAATGGGGATTTCCTGGAATAAACGACTAAGCAAAAAGAACATGATCGACAGGGAAGGATTAGCTTCCATGTAGCAAAAATACTGAAATCTAGGCAGGATAGCTGTAGGGCCAAAGTTAGAAATCTCTAAATTGATAACATTTAAGGATTGGTCAACTTTAGTTATACCATAGATAGAAGCTATAAGGCACAAAACCAAAATAGCGGATAAAGAAAGGCCAAAAAGGAGCTTTGTCTCATAATTACAAGGCACATTAAAATCAAAAACAAAGAATTTGAAAATCTGCGATCTTAAGTAAATCCCCATAAGGAGATTACAACAAGTACAGTCCAACTTAGAATTAATCATCTGGTACTTGTCGTAGCAAAACATGATTTTCTTTTTCCAAATGTGCTCCATCATATAATTCGAAAAAATCCACTTGTTATTCATCCCATCGATACAACTAATCATCCATCTCATCAAAATAATAAGACCACATAGCCCAACGAAAAAGCATGTGGACCCCCTAGAAATCCAGCTAAGCACATGTGTTTTCATCATGGGGTGATCCCACAATAGTGGTTTACAATTTTTGGCCAAAGTGGACACTGAAATTATTATTTTTAACTAAATCTGAACATTTGGGCACCTATAGCGGCTAAACCGTGAAGAATTTGAAGATGATGCAAACTAGAGTCTTGTCACATTTTGTCTTTAGATTCTAAAAATATTTTTTTCAAAATTTTTGGAATCAGATTGCACTTCTTTTTCCATCTCCCACGAAAATTGATTTTTTTCAAAAAATAACATTTTTAAAAAGTGGCCACAAGTATAACATAACTTTTTTTCCATGAAGGATAAAATTCTAATTCTTTGAATTTAGATTCGTAACTGATATCTAGTGCTTCCACTTGGTTAGACAATTTTTATTGAATATTTTTCTTTAATCAAGTTTTGAAGTCAAACCAATTACAATTTTATGGCGACCGTATAGCATAACTTTTTTTGTATATATCAATTTTTATTTTTTTGTTGGATCAAGGACTTCAATATCGTGCACTCATATTTTTCAATTTTTTTTTGATAATCTGCTATTTTTCCACATGTGTAGAACAAAGACCTTCATTTTGATGAAAAACCTATGTTTAATAAAACTAAAAAAACAAATACATAATAAAACCAAAACATATTAAAATTATATTCATTGGATAGCTTGTTCCGAGGACTACCTGATTCCAGTTGGGTTTGTGAAGATTCATCCATTTTCATCCTCAACTCAAGCTCCGAAGTGCCAAAATTCAAGGTTTTTTTTGTGTCTCGAGGGGGGGATGAGGAATAAGGGGGTTCGAGCAAACCCATAGGGGTTCGCTCAAACCAGGGTTCATTCAAACCTTAGTTCATTCGAACCCCCCTTTTATAAGGGGTTTTGTTGGCCTTTTTGGCAGGAAAGCATTAAAAGGGTTCGCCTGAACCCAGGTTCTAGCGAACCCCTAATGGGTTCGGTCAAACCAATAGGTTCGTACGAACCCCTAAAATCAAGTTTTTTGCTATGCATTCATTTTTTGTGAGTTTTCCTTCATCACTTCAATTGTAAACCACTATTGTGGCTTCACCCCATGGGTCAGGTAAGGGTTTTGTTCCTTCACTATAATACTCTGAACATTAGGGAGAAGTAAACTTAAGTCACACTAGCATTTGGATAGTTTCCAGTGAGAACCAAAATTGGCTAAGGTGTCAACCACTTGGTTCCCCTCTCTGTAAATATGACTGACCACCTTTAATTTTAATTTAGACACAAGGGATATAATATCAAGAAGAATATCCTTAGTGTTCCACCCTAGCTGTCTATCAAAATTAATAACATCAATAATGAACTTAGAGTCACCTTCAATGTGCAGGTTCTTTATCCCTAAGGAAATAATTATCTATAAGCCCTTTAACAACGCTCTAGCTTCCACTATCATAGAAGAATGAAGACCAATCCCCCTAGCATAACCAACCACTAACTTTCCTCTGTGATCCCTGATCACACCTCCTATACTTGCTTTTCCCAGGTTGCGCTTAGCAACCCCATCAAAGTTTAGTTTAAACCAACCCCTGTCAGGGGGTTTCCAAATAATGGCCCTCCTAGCTAGGATTTTGGAGTTGTCATATGAATTGGCATCCAGGTTTTGATTCCAAGCTTTAGCTATGCTTATTTCCATCTTAGTAGGACCTTTATCTGGGGTTTTCCCTTTGAAGAGATATATTTTCCGCAATGAGTCGAGCTCCTATACCAAACACCTCTTTCAGATACATCTCAGTGTTCCTGAAGATCCAATTGTTCCTCTCTTTCCATAAGCACCAACATATAATGGGAGGAACTTGGTTCCATATTTCACTAGTTGACGGATGGGTAAAGGGTCCAGACCAACTCAAAATAAAGGATGTGATGTCCTTACACATAATCCACTGTATCCCTAGCCTTCCAAAAGCCAGCTCCCACACCTCAGCAGCAAAGGGGCAGTGTAACAATAGATGATCAACTGATTCTTCGTTGCCCATAATGTCATTAATGGATGATTTTCACACCATAACTTTTAAAAGTGAGACTTTTTTATGCCCATATTCATAGTTCAAATTTGAAGTTGTGGATTTACATTACATGGCCAACCCATTATTATTGTGATGATGGTGCAGGAGCACCTGGCAAAATTCAGCCTTATTAGAGTTTTTGGTTGAAGTTTAATTTTGTTTTGTTGTGTAAGGTCTTGTGGACCATATTTTTTGTAGTTGAGGGCCTTTGTTTATTAGGTTAGAAGTGGTGAATTTGAATAAGTTTGGAAGCCAATCTTTGGTTGTTTTTCTAAGCCATAGACCAAGATTGCTAAACACACTGTGTTTTACAACAATAAACTTTTGGACGTTCCTAGGCTCGAAAAAGGAAACCTAACTATTTCCAAGGATTGTAAAAGAGAGTTTTTGACCTTTGAAGAGTGTGGGAAGATTTGGAACATTGGCAGTTTTCATGAGAATAAGAAAGAAATAGTGATTTTTGTTGTGGAAAAACTATTTTTCTGTTCTTGTTTGTGTGACAGCAGTTAGATGAATTGAACAGGACATTTTTTTGGTTTGTTTTAGCATGTAAAGAAGTCCTTTGAATCATTTTTGTGGCATTTTAGATAGCTAGTTCATCATTGCTTTCCATTCTTGTAAATTCTCTATTTTCTCCTTGTTGCTGTTTTGACTGGAATTGTGTAAAAATGGAGTTCTAGGCTGCATTCCCTCCATACCAGGCAGCATGGGCTTGTTGGGAACATAGTCAGGCTCCATCTCTGTACATATATTAGTGGTAGGAGTCTTTAAGAGTTCTGGAAGCATGCTTAAAATCTTTTCCTAGGTGAGCTTGTGATGCCCGGTTTGGAAAAGGTGGTTAAAATCAGACCCTAGCGTGGCAGGGGTGACAAAGAATTAATATTACAGGGTGTGTAGTGGTTGCAGGATGTCTCAAGAAGGTTGATAGGAAAGGTGCAATCCTTGTCAGACCAAATGGTGGTAGGAGGAAGCAAATAGACCAAGAAAATGGTCTAGGAAACCCTAATTCCTAGAAAGACTGTGTTCTGCCTGTGTACGGACAGAGAGGGTCCTAAACCCTAAAAATCTTCAAGGGTTTGGAAAATGAGCCAGGGTGTTATAAGAGAGTTTGGCATGAGCTATTGAAGGGTAGGAGCAACAATCTATTTTCTCGGGTGAAGAGGCCTAAAAGGGGCTCAAGGGCTACAAGCCCTTCCTAAACTCTAACCTAGGTTTTGTGTCAGCGATGGAGAAGTAGTGCATGGGGGTTGAACAAGAACCTTTCCTAGACAGTTTTGAAGACATGGAAGCCTATGCACACCCCTGCAAGCAAGTTAGGAGGCATTAGAGGTTATCTAGTCTTTAAAAGGATTAAAGGCTAGGGAGAGTGAGAGAGGAAGAGCACCAAGAATTGCTTGGTTAAGGCATTGAAAAAGATAGCAGGGTTGGACAGTAAGACTAGGAGTTCTATTATCAGGAATAGGACTTATAGGTCAGGGTGAAAAGATACCTTAGGAGTTCTCAAGGCAAGGACTCAGAGCATGGAACGGTGAGAGTTCCAACCAACCCTGTCCCTATCAGATGAATATAAATAGATGAACATGTCTATTGAGAGTGCATCATCTATAGTTAACTAAATTCCTTTAAGAATCCATTTTGAGCACTTATGTTCAACTATGGGAAGTTTAGGACAAAAACCCTAGTAATTTTGGCTTTTTATTTGACAGTTGCTCATTGCCCACCTTGAAGGCTAATGTATAACACCATTGCATTAAAGAAAACAATTTCACTAACAACATTGTAGCTTTAATAGTATTTTGTGATTATCTCTTGTACTTAGAGTTACGATTAGGATTCTAATTAAAAGTAGTTATACTTATGGTTAGGACTAGGGTTAGAATTAGAGTTAGAGTAAAGATTAGAGTTAAATTTAGCACTTGGTGAATCAAACTTGGGGTCAATGTAAAACCTCACAACTATAATTTTCACTATCCACATAACATTCAAATAAATTAAGCTTGCAAGAGTCTGTTGATCTTAAAATGTTACTCACCTACCTCTAAATTGCTATGTAATGCCAACTCATCTATCAACTACATAACACATTCTTAACCTTCCTCTAAATCAACAACAAATACTTCTATTACAATTCTACAAAGACAAGTACTCACCACTACATGACACTTGTTTTATTTTTTAAAATATAATAAAGTAATATTAAATTCAAAATATGTTTCTAAATTGATATGAGATAAATATTGAAGATAGTTTTTTTAATAAATTTAAAATATTTTGAGAAGAACAAATCATTTATAATTTATATTTTAAAAATATTCTATTAAATTAAATATTAAATTTATATGCTATGTTTCTAAAATAATATTTAAAAATATTCAAAATAATTTTATTTTAGAAGTTTAAAACATTCTAAATAAAAAAATCATTTATATTATATATCTTACAAATATTTTAAATTAAATATTAAATTTATATTCTATTTTTCTAAAATAATATAAAAAAGGTTCAAGATAATCTTGTTTTTAAAAGTTCAATAAATCTTAAAACAAAAAAACTCTTTTTTTTTTTTTTAAATCATTTACAATTATGAAAACTATCTTTGTATAATAAAGTCTCATAAATAAAAATAACTCTTTTATCCAAACAAACCTCTTCAATACTCAAGAATTCCCAAAGACAATCAATGGCACATAATTTTTTATATAAAATAAAAATCATGAAAGAATTTAAAACCACACAAAGTTTTTTAATTCCATATCCTTCATCATAGATGATAATTTTATGTACAATTGAGTCATACAACAATTGAAAACTGCCACATAAACATAATCCTAGCACAACGTGCTTGAATCACTTACTCGCAAATAGTGTGCAAACCTTTTAAGTTTGCTAATTTTTTTTGAACTTTCTCAAACCCCTACATTATTCAATGTCTGAAAAACATCAAATTTATAAATTCAAACCAATACAATACACAAACCAAGTTTTAAACATATTTCAATGACATTGACTAACTATTTGCAAGACTTATTACTATTATTATTATTATTATTATTGTTATTATTGTTTTGTTGTAGATACCCCAAGGGGATCCCCTTTAGCTTAGAGCCAAGGTTTGAGGGGTATCCATTCCGCGAAAATCCGTCTGGGGCACAACCCCGACCTCATCCCTTCTTAGGTGTCGGGGCACACAACACTTGCTTTAGTCTAGCTTATTAAATTCTAAACTATTTGTTTATCATTATTGATTATTTACTTTGACATTCACTAGAGGAGATCAACTTTTCAAATATGTAAAGTGTAGAATCATTCCAAAGAATTTGTGGTGCATATTAGAGAATAGAAGGGCATATCCATCGTCATGTACAAAATATTTGACAAGAACTTTTGAGATTTTTTAAGACTTTGTATTTACTTCTATAAATTAATTTTATAGAAAACATTTATTTTCTATACAAAAGTACTTAGAGATTGACAAAAATTGAGCTTCCACTTTACTCTTAGTGGACATGAAATATTTAATTAAAAAAAATCTTGAACATACAAGTATTTAAATTAGATTGAAACATATAAACATTTTAAACTCGATTAGCCTGTGACATAGCCATAACCAATTTAAAATTAAAATCCAATCATAATTTTTTAATACAATATTAAAATATTAAAATAAAATAAAGTATTTTAATAATATTTACGAGGCCAAACAGCCTATAAAACCACGAGGGAAGAACTCCTACAATAATTTTTTATTTATTGAAGAAATGCATATTACATTTAGATACAATAATTACTTAGGTAGGGGAGAGGGCCCAATAGTCGTGCGGGGTCCAATAGTCGTGCACCTAATCGTAAATATAATGCCCAATAGTCATTTATATAATGTCCAATAGTTGTGATTTGACTACCCATAATTAAATAAAATGTATGCTTTTGATCTAAAAAGCAACCAATCATGTGATACCACATCAGCACTCAAGTACTCATGATGTAATGCACGAGAATTGGTCTCACTATTTTTTGGGGCCTTTTTGGACACCTTGACAAAAACGCATGCTGATGTGGCATCATATTTGAAGATGTGGCCTTGAAACCTTAGTTATAAGCAGAGAACTTGCCAAGTAAGCTGCTGTAAAAATTTGGGAGTGATTTGAAATTTCGATGTAGGATAATTAGAAGTGCGAAGTTAGGGTGCACGACTACTGGGCCCTCTCCCCTAATTGAAGTTTGAACTTTGTTCTGTTTGTGAAGTGCACAAGTTTGTAATCTTATTCTTAATAATTGCAAAAAGAAAAAATAATTGCTTGCACACTAAATGAGGCAGTGAATGCAATCCCATCCCAGAATATAGACCACCAGCGGAGGAAGTGGCTGAGTCACGCCTTGGAATGCCCCAGCCAATGGGCCAAATGCCCATTCGACCCACTCCATACCTCTTTCTCTTCGAATGTACTTTAAGGCACCTGTCTCTTCCTCCATACATCATCATTCATTTCATTAAAATCTTCAATAATAGACTGATGGTAGATGGCAATAAACAAATGATCCGACGATAAGGCCTCTGGGTTTTTTAAATTTTCTGTGATTGTGATTGCCATGGGAAAACACTTGACGGAAGAAGTGGCTGCATTTGTAGCGATTTCAGAGGACATTCTCATCAACATATTTGCTAAGCTTGAAGATGATCCAAGATATTTGGCTAATTTAGCTTGTGTGTGCACCAAGTTCGGCTCCATAATACGAACAATCTGCTGGAAGAAGAAATGTATGGTGGAGATCCCGAGTGTTGTAGCCGATCTGTTGCAGACCTCACGGCCCGCAGTTAAGTTGACGGAGCCGCCGGGTGGGTGGGGAGCGCTTCGGAAGCTTGCTGTGTGCTGCCCCGGCCTCTGGCACGCTGGGGTTTTATTAGAAAGCTGGGATTATGGCCTCGAGCGAGACATTGGGCCCAGCGACCATTACAAGATCGAAACCCGTCCAGTGCAAAAAGCTTCCAGTGACGAAGGAACCGGTGAAATCCATGCCTATTGGGCTCCGTTTGAAGATCTGCATTTTCATACTGATTTTCAGGCCGGGCTAGGGTTTGCTCAAAACCCTAGCGAAGAGGAGGCTTCTCAAATTAATGTGGAGGAAGCTCCAGTTGGAGAAAATGGGCATGGCTTGGGGACGGAACAATGTGGATTTTATCCATCCCCACATGGAAAAAATGCAACTGCAGCCAGCCCGGGAGCAGTTTCTGCAGAATGCTCTAGTGGGGGAAAACTCTTAGGGCTTTCTCCAGATGGAAGAAATGGGTATGATCCGAGGGAAGAGCCTTGTGGATTTCATCAATACCCATATGGAGAAAGTTGCAGTTCAGCAAGTTCAGACTCACTCACTGCAGAAAACCGTAACGTATGTCAAGTTTCAAGGCTTGTGACAGAATACTCAGTTGGAGAAAATGGGCATGGCGCCAGGGAGGAAAAGTGTGGGATTGAGCAATACCCACCTGGAGAGAGTGCCCACGCAGCCCGTTTAGAATCAGTCTTTGTAGAAAACACTTCTGAAGGCCATTTTTCATCTGATTTGCCCAAGTCCAGTGAGCTTGAGGCAAAGAGAAAAGAGAGCCCCTGCCTGTCGTCTGATGAGTGCTGTGATGAGATCTTCGATGTAAAGAAGAGGAAGAAAGGACATCAACACCAACTGATTTGGCCTCATATGGCTACTTGTGCTTGGAATCTTACAAGAGAGCAGGGCAACAAGCTTTTGCAGAGCAGGTTTCGTGGGGATTGTCTTTATATATGTGATTTGCCTGGCTGCATTCACTCGGAGGAGAAGAGGAATTACAGGCTGTTTAGGGGTATTTTTAAGAATTTCAAAAATTCATGTGTGTGGAGGAATATTAAGGACATGAAAGCTAAGAAAAGTGTCTTGGGTTGTGCTTACTGTAACTCAGATGGCACTTGGGACATGCTGACCACTTTCTGTTTGAGGAAGTCGTATGAGTATCATGATGATGGGGAGCCTGTTGTGAGGGCCTATGTCTGTGAAAATGGGCATGTGGCTGGGGCTTGGACAGACAGGCCAATGTACACTTAATCAATTGCAATTTGATGAATGAAGTCTCTGAATATTATATTTAAAAAATAAGTCAGTAGTGGTCCTGGATATCTGTTTTATAACGGCGTTAGCTATTGTATTTCAGTTGGTGAAGAAGCTCTTGGAAGATTATTGAAGTTTGGTCGATGAAGTGTTTTGAGATTTCTGAACAGCGGTTTAATAGAGTCTCGGCTAATGCGAAGAAATAAATTTTGTTGTAGCTCTCTTTATGGATTCCTGAGGGGATATTGGGAGTTTGGTTGTTGATTTCTGCTCAAAGAAAGATTATTTTGCCCTTCAGGAATGTTTCTGACCAATTTGCAGGCGTCTTTCTAACTAAATTGCTAGAAATAAAGTGCCCATCACAGGGTGAGTTAGTAGCGACAATACTGCGTGCCAGTCCAACATATACGGTTACAAGAACAATACCCCATAAGGTCATCTTTTACTATTTACTCATATGTTATTGTACTTTTTTATGTTATTGTATTGGAATTAAAGCTTAGTTCTTTCAGCCAGGCTTCTATGTTTGGCCGTTGTTCTTGCCTGACAGGAACGTATTTTTTTGGTAGTTTCCTTCCATAGCATTTCATTGGCATAATAAATTGCTTTTTGTTTATACGAACTGTTTATGTTATTTAATATTTCTGACTATATAAAATATTGCAATCATAGCTTCTAATTGTCATTTTCTATAAACTGGCCAGACAAATTGACTGTAGAATAAACTGTGTAAGTTTGCTTTAATCTTCCATTTTCGGGTACAAATTCATATTTTTCTTCAACTTTCTCTCTCTCTTCTTTTTGTTTTTGTTTTTGTTTTTTTTTTTAAAGCAAAGCCCTTCTAAGGGTTATGAGTCAGCCAAAAAACTAGAGGGTTATGAGTGCAGCCAAAAAAATAGGGGAGAGGATCCAGTAGTTGAGCATGTTTTAATAGTTGTGATAGTAGTTGTTTATACTATTTATATAATGCTTAATAGTTGTGATAGTAGTTGTTAATGTTTATATAATGTCTAATAGTTGTGACTTGACTATCTATAATTAAACAAAATGTATTCCTTTGATCTAAAAAACAACCAATCATGTGATGCCACATCAGCGCTCAACTATCCATGATGTGAATGCACAAGTATTGGTTGCACTTTTTTTCTTTGGGCCTTTTTGGACACCTTGACAAAAAACATGCTGATGTGGCATCATATTTGATGATGTGGCCCTGAAACGAAAGTTATAAGCAGGGGACTAGCCAAGTAAGCTACTGTAAAAAATTAGTAGTGATTTGAAATTTCCACGTAGGATAATTAGAAGCGCGAAGTTAGGGTGCACAACTACTGGATCCTCTCCCCTAGAGAAGTTTTATCTAGACTTGTTTCTCATTGCACATTTCAAACTTCAGAATGTATCTTATGTTGTCGATGGAACTGGAGACTGGGTATGTGCGGCCTGAAACTAGTTGGTTGGTATGAACTTCATGCATTGTACCTTTTCAGCTGCTGCTGTCAGTGAATTTTCATGCAGAGGAAAACTAACATCTTTTTATTATTTTTGAAAATCAGAAGTTTTAAAATCTCATTGTTTTTTGTTGTTCTGAAAAATTCCTACCATTATCTTGGAGTTTATAGATCTGACTCCATAAATATTTTTTCATCAACATTTTGGATCATATTCCATTATCCATCATCAGATGAAGATAGTAAAAAAAAAATAAAAAAAAAAAGGAATATGCTCAGTCAAAGAATAAATCAGGAGGAAAAAGGAAATCATAGAATTTTGCCATGGCTAACGGCATTGCCAACCACTTCATTTTTTGTACGAGGGAACAGGCTCTGCTTTTCTATATTCTTAGGTTCCAGGCGGCATTTGTTCGTGTACATTCTTGTGATGGAATCAAGTATCACATTAATCTTGCTGTGTCCCTATCAGCTAAGCACTCTAGTATAGCATCTATCTCAGGTATTTCTTAGTTTTCTAGTACAGTATCTGGATCTGCTATTAAAATATCTTTACATCTCTTTAAATCTTACCCATCAAGATGTATTCGTCAATCTCATTTATAGCATGGTTAACCATGTCAACCACACAGCTGGGACAGAGTGCCTGATGTAATGTAAATCCAAAATATGCACTCAGAAGTTTTTTAATTGTTCTTTTGTAGAAATGCACACATTTAGACCTGTGAAAAAGTAACAATCCAAATTTACTGTTATTTGTCAAACAAACTCTTTTCCACATCGCTTGCCAGGTCTTCAACACTCTTCAACTACGTAAGTCTTCAATCTTGCTTGATCCTCTGTAATACGTTAATCGAAGAATGTGTCGATGTAAGAGGATGTACTTCATCTCTTCCATTAAGTGTAAACTTTTTAGTGTGAGTTGCTGACTCTTTCATTCTTGAGCTAAGCTTCATGAAGTGCAAACTTGTTAAGCCCTAAACTGAATCTAGGCGCTAAACATAAAATTTAGTTTGAGATTGGGCTTTGATGCATGTTATGACCTCTAGTTTGACGCTCGATTCAATGTTAGAATATATGTAGAGAAAGAAAACACCCCTATAATAATTTTTTAGGTTAACTAAGCAAGATAAATCAATAGGCTGAATGTGTATTTGGATCTGGTATTGAAGTATGAATGAAATGATTAAAACAAATGCGTATCTTGATGTCAGAGAAGGGATGTATTTGAGTCTGATAGAGATCAGATACATGAAATCTGAGGTTAGATATGGGTATAGACAAGTGTAACAATACATCTAGAATTGTGTGAAGACGTGAATCAAGACCACATGACCACATGTACAACCTTGAATCTCGTGAATGCAACCTTGATCTTGATCTTGTGGCCTTGGATATCTTGTGCAGCCTTGAATCTTGACAATCTATGGTTTTAGTACTTACATAAATTGTTTACTTGTATCTATACTCGTCAATTTAAAACTTCATGGAGCTTGCTATGCTCGAGTATGAAAGTCTGTTCACTTCTATTTTGTGCCTTGGTCAAAGCCTTGTTGATTGATTCAACAATTTTGTAACAAGTTGGAAGACACCAAGTTAACAAGTTGGAAGACACCAAGTAATATACTCAACAAATGCTTGAGTAGCTAACA